>BLXL01010134.1:0-24631 GCA_023170135.1 Acarapis woodi
GTTTTGTAAAAAAATATTTCGTCACGTGTTTAGCATTATCGACATACAGAGCATACCTTTGCATAGTGGTCTGATAAATAAAACATTATTCATTAATTTTCATCATTCTTCATCCTCTAATAGTTTAACTACTCAAAATCGTTTAACAGATGTACAAAATCTTCTGCAATTATTGCTTGCCGAAGCAAAGTATATGCATAATTTATCACATTCAATTGCCATACAGGAAGCACTTAGATATTTAAATAATTTCGATGAATCATTGTTCAACAAAATGATGCAAGAACTAAAAGATGATTATCAAAAACGAAGCCCATATATTGCATACTTGTGTAAATGTAAACAAAATTTAATTAGTGCAATTCAACATTTTCAAACAATTAAATGTTATCTTGAAAAGGAAAAGAATACGATCAACAATTGTTTGATTACATTTTATGTGCGTAAATTTTTTTTAAAAAATATAAATGAAATCGATAATTTTGTCAATAAATTTAAGCATTTAGTATTGGCGGACGAAAAAGGTATATTTTTTTATTATATAATACTTTTATTCATTTAATTTGATGATCATGAAAATTTTAAAGATCATTTCTCATTGACTAAAGCTAATTTGATTGAAGAATTTTTAAAATCACTTTATATTCGAATGGAACAAGATTCTGATTGGAAATACACGAATGAAGAGCAAATGTTCTTTGGTAAAACAGTAATCGAACGTAATATTTTTTCAACAATTTATTATAATGCCATTTATCCAAATTCAGAAGGTAATATCTAAATGATAAGTGCATCAATATTTAATTATAATTCCAATTGTCTCTCTTACAAATAAATATCTATCTAGGTGACATTCACAGAGATCAGATATTTTACAAGCATATACAAAATCTTTCGAAAAACATAACGCCCGATCACAAGGATCTCAAAATTCCTCGTCTTCATCTTAATCAGTATCCTTGGCCGCAAGCACAAGAACAAATCTCAAAATTGAATGCCTATCGAACACCAAAAGACAAAGTAAATTGTGTATTTAATTGTTGTTCAGTAATTATGAATTTACTTAGCTTGTGTGAAAAATCTGTAGCAGCTGATGATCTGATGCCAGTATTAGTTTATGTTATTATCAAAGGTATTTTACAAATTTCAAATTTTATACGATTCAATTTTATCTTTAATTCATTTCTCATTTTTTCAATCTCTTTTGATCTTATTTTTAATTAATAGCTAATCCACCTAGTCTATTATCAACTATAGAATTCATTAAAACATATTATGAAGATAAACTTGAAGGTGAGCAATCTTATTGGTGGACTCAATTTTGTTCGGCTGTTTGCTTTGTCAAAAATATGATTTAGTTATAATTGAAAATTTTCAACAGAATATAAAATAATTTGTTTAATTTACTTTAATATTTTAATTTTATTATTCAATAATATTATTTGGCTAAAAAAAATTGATTCTTAAAAGATTACAAATTTTGAAATCATCTTATCGGTCTTTTTATTTATTTATTTATTTATTTATTTATTTATTTATTTATTTATTTATTTATTTATTTATTTATTTATTTATTTATTTATTTATTTATTTATTTATTTATTTATTTATTTATTTATTTATTTATTTATTTATTTATTTATTTATTTATTTATAGGTGTCTACAAGCTAAGTAAATACTAATTGCTGAAAATTTTTATAAAACAAAAAATGAAAAATTTTGGTTGAGTAAATATTTTTTGAAGTGATTTATATATGGTGAAAAGTTTTGTTACATTTAAAAAACAAGGTGATTATTCGATAAAAACTTCTCCATGAGAATTACCAAGAATAATTTTTCTCTAGAATTGTTTGTTTCCTGATCAACAATGTTTTTAGGATATTTATTTTATTGTTAAATATTGTTTATGTCTAAGGATAAAAATTTTTATGTATTTTTATCTGTATTTAAATTTTATACTTGAATAGCTTGTTTAGAAATACCTTAAAAATTTTATTTTTTAACAATAAAATATTTTTGTTGAATATAAAGATTGAGTTGTTAAAAAACTTCTGTTATTTTTCTTCCAATGGCAATCGTTATTTAATTTCTCGCCAATAAGTTAGTATAAAACTTGTTAAATTTCTAATTCATCAAAATTTCGAAATAAAATGATTGAATCTTTTTTAATTAAAAGTATATTTTATTTTATAAATCATAAATTCATCAAAAAATTAAATAATCAAAATACACATAAAAATAGCCAAAGAGTTTAAATATAATAAAACTATATTTAAATAATATCAAATATTAGAAATTGGTCAAAAATTTCTTTATTAAATAAGCATAGCTAAATTTTTACAGTATTTTAATGAAAATTTATATAAAGCAGACCATTGAAATCTCCCAATATTTATTTTTGCTTAAAATAGTAAAAATTTCCATGTATATAAATCTCCCGAAAATTCAGTCTTAAGATTTCAGATAGATATCAAGAAATCCGCTTTATTTGCATACGATGGTAACAAAGTAATTTATTTATAAATCAGTTCCAAATTTCACATAAACTTATGTATTTTCTTCTTATAAATTCGAACTAATATACGTTCACCAGTTTTCACCTAGACGACGTCATGTTTGATTTTTGGCTACAAATATTTTTTTCAAAATCATTTAGATGACAAAATTTTTTAAGAAGTCTAGAATTCGTTTTTTGATTATTTTTTAGTATTAAAATTTCAAAAATATTTATCTTTTATGAAATTTTTTTTTACATTAAATTATTTATCATAAAAAATATTTTTCGGATGAATTAATTTGAAATTTACCTAAATTAAAAAATATATATTAATTATTATCGAACAGTTAATTTGCTTTTAGTGTTTTATGTGAATTTCGGCATTTTATTACACAAGTTGATTATCAGAGCTTGTAGTGTAAGTACATTAATGGTCAAAATCTTGAAATATCTATTTTAGAGTAAAAGTGAAGAAAATAAAAATATTTCAACTAATCACGATTAAAAGAAGTTTTGTCTTATTTTTTTTTTACTCTTTAGTATTAGTATTTGCTAATTAACAAAATAACACCATATAATTTACCTCAACTTTTTTTAGAAATAAATTAAAATAATCAGAATCAATAATTAATATTATAATAAAACAAATAAATATGTTTTTTTATTAAAATCAAGACATTAAATGTTAAAATTTTATCTAAGAACTACAAAATTCTCTTAGATTTAAAATCTTTTTATTTGGCTTTCCTAGAAAATTTAATTTTCTTGCATTCCAGTTTTGAGTCAAAAAATTTTCAAGCTGTTATTTTTTTGAATACTTTTAATTTAATAAATCTTTGAGGTGTAACATAAATACAATCAATAAGTTATTAACAAAATTTTAAGAAATATTATTTAATTTTTAAAAATTAATATTGAATAGAATTCTCCAAAATTAATTTGATTTAAAAAAAATTATATAATCATAATGGTAAAAATTGTAGTGATAGGATGCGGTGTGCTAGGTACTAAAATAGCAGGTAATTCGATTTGAGTTTTCATTAAATTTAAAATTTTTCATTTTTCAAATGAATAATACTGATTTTTTCTTCGGTGAGGTGCACTTGCTTTTGAAGGTCATCAAGTTCGGGTTCATGACAACAATGACCAATTGCTTAATAAATTGAATCTAAGATTAAATGAAGATAGACGTATTTTAAAAGAAGATGGATTCATGGTTAATTCTGATTTTTTGGTAGGCAACTATGAATTTTTACAAATTTTTTCGCCTGGGCTCAATGATAGTAAATATTTAGTAAATTTTGTTTTTTTTTCCAATTCAAAACAGGGCGATGTTTATTATTTTAGCAATCTCCAGGATGCAGTCCGTGGGGTATCATTTGTTTTTGAATGCATTCCAGAAAACTTATCTATAAAGAAAGAGCTATTTAAAGACATTGAAAAATATTGCCCTGAAAATGCTATTATCGCAACAAGTGCAATGAAATTACCAATCAATGAAATCTTCGAAGATCTTGAGACTAAAGAGGTAATTAATTAAAACTATATTATAAATTTAATTTGTCTAACAACAAATTTTATAATTAATTTTAGCGATGTTTGGGCGTAAGATTTCTCTACCCGGTTTACTTCATTCCTGAAGTGGAAATGTTACCCACAAAGTTTACCTCATTAGAAACACTTGAAAAAGTACGAAGTTTTTTAGAGAAGATGAATAAAATTGCATTTTTCAGGTCAGGAAATGAGCCAATAGTATTGTCTGAAGAACAAAGAGATTCCAGACGCAATGGTAAACTTTCTTTTTCTTTTTTTCCAAATCATAATCGCTTACTTTTTTTACTATTTTTTGATGCACCTTTTTATTTTTAAGTATAAATTTAATTTAAAATTATTAGTTTGCAATTTCACATTCATAATAAAAAAATTAGTTTTATTTAATTTCAGCTTACCTAAAATTATTGCAAGAGCAAAAACTTATCAATTCCCATTCATCATCAGCTCTAGTTCCAAATTTATTTGATAACTTTTTACCAAACGAAAATCAATCTGATTTGAAATCTAATACAATCGATGAAGGTCATAAAACAACAGATTCAGACTTGAATCATTTTAAAAATGAAAAAGAATGTGTTGTTTGTATGGATTTTGAACGAAACTGTAAGAAATATAAAAAATTTCTTTTGGATAATTTTTTGCATTCATTTTTTTTATTACATAGGCGTTTTGCATCCCTGTCATCACTTGTGCACGTGTATTAATTGTGGCAAATTACTTTTCAAAAGAACCGATGCTTGTCCGATTTGTAGATGTACCATTACAAATGTTTTTCGTGTTTACCATTCATAAATTAAGCTTGATTTAGAAAAATTCTTGTTGTTTCCATTCATAAATTGATATGAATGATTTTTTTTTATCGTTTCAAAATAAAATGAGATATAAATTAGCTTTTTTAGGTGATGATAGCTTAAGAACTCACAAGTATGATTGAACAATTTTTTTTTAAATATAAATCATAATATTTTAACTTTAAAATGAGTATTTTTCAAAAAAATAAATGAATTTATCTCAATGTCCAATTAATTCATGCTTTTTGAAAATGCATGTATTATAAATTTTGAATGCGCTTGTGCATTTAAAAAAAAATAATTTAATAATATTTAAAAAAATAATTAAAAGTGTGTGTTTAACAGAAAATTTTTTAAATATTATTTTACATTTGATAGATGAAATTCTTTTTTAAGTTTTTATCTTTTCAATATTAAATAACTATTCGGATAGCATTCAGTAACATTAATTAACATAAATTTTTTAATGCTTTTTCTACTTCTTTTTTATCAATTTTTGTTTTATTTACAAATTAATGCTAAAAGCCGAACAAATAGCATTAAACGATTCGAATTTATTAATTTTATTCAACTTGAAGATAGCCATTTTGAAAAGCAAATAAATTTCAGACATAAAAGGACACATTCCTCAAATAATGGAAATCAGTTCAAAAATATACAAAATTCTTCTTTATTTATCTTGAACAATACTGCTTACATACGCACAATAAATTTTGATAATAAACAACAGTTACATATTCATTTAATCAGTTTGGAACATAAATTTTTTATGGTTTTATTTCCTTCTTTTCAAGTACCAGTTTTTTCTCAACATTTTAATCAATCTTACCACCTGAATGTCACTTGTTATGGTGGTTTTTTGAAAAATTCGCCGACTAATACCCGATTATTTGCTTATTTTCATAACAATCTTTTAAATGCGGTCATTTTTGCTTTCAATGATGTCTTTCATCTTGAAGAGCTCGATAATCAAACAGTGATTATATACAAGGAAAGTGATGTTAATTTCAGTGACTACAAAGAATCTAATAGCATGAGGGTTCATCAATCATTTTTAAATGAATTTAATATATTAAATTTACGAAACAAACAGACACAATTTTCTTTTTTAAAAGAATTATTTTTTTCCAAGCCACTTTATCCATATCAATCATCGTTTTGTGGTCTTGAAATAGTAGCAGATCATACATTTGCCGCCTACTTCAACCATGATCAAACACGTATTTCATCCGAAATCTTCCTTTTAATAATGCGAGTGAATGATTTTCTTATCAATATTGATTTTAACTCAGATGGAAAATTGGATGGCATTTCAGTACAGGTGGATCGAATTGTAATATTTCATTCGCCTTATGATGCAAACTATTATTGGTCGAATATTTATTTAACTCCAATTGAATTGCTTATTCAAATGGGCTATCGAATACAAACTCACTGTTTATCATATACGTTCGTACATCGTGATTTTAGTTTTTTGAATGAAAAAATTTCGCACACACTAGGCCTCGCATGGATTGCCACTGCATCTAATATTAATGGTATATGTGGCAAACCAGTTATCAATCCACATCTATCTACAAACAACTTCTGGATAGGCAATACAGGTCTGGTGACCAATATAAATCACGGTAAGATCAGAACACGGTCTCAAATTTATGCTACAATCATCCATGAATTAGGACATTCTTTCGGTGCTAATTACATTGCTTTCAAAAAAGTACACAAAAATGTTCAAATATTTTCGTCCTATCCATTTTCTTTCCATAAAAATTTTACGAAGACTAATAAACAGTTTAATAAATGTTCAATATTGCAAATCGATTCTGTTCTAAGAATTAGATCCCATTGTTTTCGACCTTACCAGACAGTTTGTGACAATAAAATCAAAGATTATGATGAAGGTTTGCTGTGATTAATATTACTACCTACTTTTTTATTTTACAATTTATTTTATTTTCCTAGATTGTGATTGCAGGCCACTTTTTGTGTGCAATGAAATAAATTTTTGTTGTCAATTTAATTGCCACTCACGACCTAAATGCAAGCAAAAAGTAAAGCTTTCTTTTTATAATCGATTTGGTAAACTTAACAAACTGATTCATTATTATGTAAAATTAAGAAACACAAATTTTGAAAACAGGTAATTTATTATTTTTGTCATGATTCAAGGTAGATTCGTAGGTAATTAGTGAATTTTTTTTTTTTTTCTAAAGATCTAAATCCTTTTCCGACAATCACAAAGATTACGACTATGACATTAAAATAATTAATTCGAAAAATGTAAGTTTGCCTTATAATATAACCTTTCATTATAATAATTCATAATAAAGTAATAGCTTTGAAAAAAAAAATTTTTATTCTTAGATAAACAATCATAAGTTAGAAAGACGAATAAATGATGAAAAAATTAAAGTTATGAAAATAAAAAGGTTTTCTCCATTTAAAGAAAGAAGCATTTGTTTAAATTTAAAAAATATAGCATTTATCTTTTTTGTTTTGATTCCATTCAGTTACTTGATATGTATTTTATTTACAAATAAATGCTGCAAAATTGAACGACGAAGGAGGCGATATAAACGACTTCGAGATTATTGAAACAGTAATCATTTTTTCTTTAAATAGCTAAAAATTGATAATTAGTTTATACGAAATACTTAATTTATATTATACCTAAAAGCTACAAATACATTTTTTTTTTTGCGTACTTTTCTAACAGGAAAAAGTTTGAGTCATAAAATTACAATTTATTTTCGTCATTATTCGTGCACAAAATCCAAAATCTGTTTAGATAACTCATTTTAGGTTTTATTATCTTTGCTTCTTAAAATCGAAATATAATTTTTTTACTAATGATACTAATAAATTTAGTGTCGAAAGCAGAAGTTTAAATCTTTAATAAAAATTTATTTTTATCATCTTCATTGAAATGCGTGTTATTTTTTAAGTAACTGAATCTTGAAAACTTAATAATTAAATAATTTTATGATAGCAAATATCGAGCCAATTTTAACCAAGAGTATCATATATGAAATTTAATCTACAATTTTGAGCTAGATGTCACTGCATTAAAAAAAATCTTTATATACATTGATACATTTGGACTTTTACGAGCAAAATATTTAGAATCAGTATTTACTTATTTGCAATTGATGGTGATTGATTCAATAGGAAGTTAAATGTGTTGTTTAAAGGATATTAATATATTAGTTATTGATATATTTAAATGTAGTTTATATGGTTTAGACTAAGAAAATATCATACTAGATATGGTATTGTAGCATCGAATGTGAGGCCACCATCAATCACTGAAAAAGTTATAAAAAAACTCATAGAAGAGCAAATTTTTCTATTTAAATATGCATAGAGCTTTATGGAAAAATATATTTTATTTAAAAAAAAATTTTACGATCGTCCAGCTATTTCGGATTTGAAGGGAGGGAATGAAGCAAAAAGAAATTTATCATTTCAAGTTCTTTTTTTTTTTTTGTTTTTTTTCATTTTCGATCGCTTTGAATGTAAATTATATTTACTTTCACCAAGCAAAAAAACGCACGGAGTGTTCTTTAGAGGCTTTTTATTATTTTTTATAGTTTTACAAAATTTACATTTTCGGCCTTTTGTTTAGAATATTTTTCTTTAAATTTTTTGTACATTTCATTATTTTGATCACCCGTTCATTATCGTCGAATTTCTTGTTTGAATAAATTTCTAAACAATGGAAAAACTTGGACATTTGAAAGAGATTAAGTAAGTTTAAAATTCGATATTTAATTAGATAGAAGTTAATTTTCTTTTTACCGAAAAGCAAGCAATTTTGTGACCTTGAAGATACTAAAACAAAGATAAGATTACAAATCAAAGATGATCGTGATGAAGAAAAGTTAATGAAATTTTTTCAAAAAGAGAAAGAACGTCTTTTATGTGAAAGAGATGAGTTAGTGGAATGTTTGAAACAGATCAATAATGACATTTCGATGATGGAAAACATAATTTTACAAACGGAAAGTGAACGTCTAAAAAGTTTTGAATCTATTGGGAAATTAATAGAAGATTACAGTCAACGTAGGGTTAGAATTAATACATTACGATATCAAATTTCGCTGCCAAGTTTGGAAAATGATGAATTTCTAGAAAATTTGGATATTATTGATTCTAAAAATTTATTTGCCAACGGATGGACAGAATCAATGAATCAACAAATTTTACATAAACAAATATTAAGCAATTCAGCTTTGAGAATTTTAAACAAAACATTAGCTAAACCATTAACAACAAAATCGAACACAAACATGTTAAATTTTGGACATCACCAATCGGATTCTTCATTGAATGAACGAAGAACTGAACGATTAGCTCCGTGTTCAACATTTTTACAACAACCTCCTCCAATGAAAACTTGTATGACATGTAGTCAACAAATACATCGTAATGCACCAATTTGTCCTTATTGTAAAGCAAAATCGAGAAGTAGGAATTTAAAAAAACCGAAAAGAAAGATATAACAATAAACTAGTATGAATTCAAAATGTTTTTTTTTAATCGAATAATTTTGGATAAACACTCTTAAAAAGAAAAAGAAAAATTTATGCTAAAAATTCTTTTTTTGACTGCATTACTTTTTGAAATTATAATTTAAGTATTTAGTTTCTTTAGTATGAGTTTCAATGGATATTGGCTTGTCAAATTTTTAAATAGAATAAAAGATTATTTTGATTCACCGATTGTTTTATATTAAAATTTTTATGCAAAAACTAAATTTCAATTTAATATTTCATCAGTCAAATATTAATATAATTCTTTTTTTCAAATTTAAATGATATTTATCAAATTCGTAAAAAATCAATCCCATTTCATTCATAATTTTTGTAATTTTTCGTGAATTAAAAGGCCAATAATAATATTTGAAAATATCTAATAATTATTTTCATTTCTCTTATTTGGACATAAATAATTTAAAGTTTACTGATGTTACAAATTAATTTTCTTTTGTACAAATTTTTTGTAACAAACTAAAATGTACAGTATCAGTTGAAATTAACATTAACTTTACTTGATGAGTTTTTCTTTGTTGCACATGCATCAGTAGATTTTATTTTGGCTATTGTATTCTAATGGGACGAAAATGTGAATACAATTTCATTTGTTGAAATAATAAAAAATACACAATTAATTGAAATTGACAAAAAAATATTTAATACGGTTGATATTTTTTCATTTTGCTAATGAGTTAAAATGATGAAAAAGATTTCAAATTTGTTCCTTTTAAATTATTTGTGTAAATTTAAAAAAGAATAGATGTGTCTAAAAGTTTTAAAATAATAGATAACAAAATCTTTTCAAAAAATTTAAATAAAATCTGTATCGGTTTTTGATTCACTTTTATTATTTTTTAAAAAATTTTAGTTTTACATGAAGAAAAATTTTCATATTTTATTTAGAAATTTCATGCGAGATACTTTACTGAGTTTTGAATCAATATTTCACTTTTTAAATGATGTAAAATTAATTTCTCGCAGTCATTGGCTTCATTTTTTCAAAAATACGAATTGTGTATTGCATAAAAAAAGAATTATACAATCTGTTATCTAATATATATTTATTTAATTTTTCAAAATAAATTTTTATTCTGACAAAATCAAGTTTATCGCTATTTGGGTGTGTTCGTTAGCCATTTAACTTTTCACTACCCTAAACTAATTTGTTTTTTTGTGCTCATAATCGAATATAATTATATAATATTGTGATATATGTATTGTCAAATTTTTTTACTTTTTGAATTTTAGGCTTGAAAATAATTTTATTTGTGCCAAAATAATTTATGTACTACCTAGTCGAAACAATTCGACAAAATTTATTTGCACCAAAGATGAATTAATTGATAAAAGTTCTCGCTATTCCAAGAAAGAAAAAATTTTCGGTTATAAACCTATACCATTTGTGAGATAAAAATTTTGTCAAACAATTTGAAGCAATTTTTACCGAAATATCATTTTTATAAATCTACCAAACACTAATTAATTCGAATTTTGATGAGTACAATTTTTTTTAATTGTTATAATTTTGTAAATAATTAACTTGAACCGCAACACCCTTCGACAACTTCTCCATAATGATTCCATGATCCATTTTTTTTTACGATTGAGTTCATTTTACATAATAAAGACAGTAATACAATCTATTTGGTTGACTTGATTTATTTTGTTTTCATCAATCTTCAAGGTAAAATAACCCAAATGGTGAAAACCTTTTCGACTATCAACGACAAACGATAGTTATTATTTGCAATTATTGAATTAATTTTTATTTGAAAATTGATTTTTTCACAATCTTTTTTTCGTTTCAACTTCAAAAGGAATTATTTTCGACTATGAAAACTGTTGAAAAATAGCTGATTCACAATTGCGAAAGAGTTGAAAAAAAAAATTGTAAATGCTTAAATTAAAAAGGATGATTAATTTGAGATATAAAAAAATTAAGTTTTCAAAATTGTATTAATTTTTTATTTATTTGTGAAATGATTAACATTTTTTTTTGTATAAAAAAATTTTAGTTGAAGTTTATCAAAGTAAAATCTAATAAATTAAAAATAAATATAATTTATATAAATAAAAAAAAACAAAATCATCTCTATAAAAAAAAATGATAACAAAATAAACTTAAATTTCAGCACTGCATAGAAAATTACAAAGACAATGATTCATTTACAAAAGAATGATAGATGATGATTTTACAATATTTTACAGTATTCTTATTTATTAAAAAAATAATTTGTCATTTAGAAAGTCATAAAATTAATAAAAATTTACATTGATTCTTTTTACATTTTTTTTCAAATATATATATGATATAATATACACCTAAAAATTTAAATTTTATTATTTTTACATTTTTTATTCTTTATTGTAAGTCCATGATTCAAAATCCAGTGCTGCACTATCAATTAATTGTTTTTGTTTTTTAGAAATAGAATCTGTAGTCGAAGGTTTAGTAATTTGTTTCCTTTCTTTAATTGACAAAGCAGAATTGGAATTCGATTTATTTTCAAACATTTTTCGATATTTAACAATATTACTTTTTCTATTTTGATTTTCAATCTCTTTTTGTTTTAAAGAAAATTCTTTTTTTAGTTTTAAGACTCGATTTTCAAGTTTCCCAATTTCATTTATTTCATTTTTTTTATTATTCGTTTGTTTATAAATTTGATCTTCATTGATCCTTAAATTTGATTTATTCTCCTTGTTTGTAGAAATATCTTTAATTTTTTCAGTTGATTTCTCTGCAAAGAACATTTTGTCATTTGCAGATACATTTGAAATAAATGGATTTTGCAAATGATCGCTAAGACTTGATATACTAACAAATGAATCTTTTTTCTTGGTTGATGAAATTTGAAAATTGGAAATAGCTGGAGTTAAAGTTTTTAGAACTAAAGGTTTTTTTATCAAGTTGGAATAATTTTGTGTTGGATTTTGAATTGATATACTTTCGCTATTTTTATTATTTAAATGAAATAAATCTTTATCTTTAATCGAATTGAAAATGTAAATTGATTTCAGCTCTAATTTATCATTTTCATTTTTTCTAACTGGTTCTTCATTGTTAAACAAATCAACATTAGTTTTTTGACTATTAGTCTCAAGCTGATCATTTACATATAAAATTGATTCTTTGGCATGCGATTCGTAATCGAATACCATATTATTTGATTGATCATCTATATGGCCATTTATAGCATTTTCAGAGTATGGTTTGGATGCTAATGATAAATTAATATTTTTGCTATCATTATTACCAACCAGTGTTGAATTATTTTCTTCAAGAGATGATTTGAGCATTAATATACTATTATTATCATATTCTCTTATATCTGATGATGCTGACGGTAAAGATGGTGATGAACATGTTGAATTAGTACTTAAACTGTTTCTTATTAAATTTGGTTGATTGTTCAACTTAAGATTGTTTTTCGATAAACATACTGTCTGTAATTTATTTGATAAATTTGTTTGAGATAATTTTTCATCATCTAGAATGTACATATTTTTTTGCTTTCTCAAGCTTGAATTGTTAAGGCATTGTCTTTTGAGACATTGATTATCTGTTTCAATAAATAGATGCTTATCAACAAATTTAAAGTTTTCAAATTTCGATTCTGATAGTTTAGAATTAATAAATGCATTACTGCTCAATGATTTACTGTGATTAAATGAGATTGCACGTTCTAAAGCAGCATGATAATTAATATTTATCGAAGAATTAAATGTTTGAATTTGAGAATCTAAATTTAAATATTTTATTAAATCATTCATTGAGTTTGATCGTGGTTTATTAAATTGCTTCATTTTAGAATCATTTAATTTATTTTTTTTTATGGCATTTGATTGAACTAGTATACCATCTCGATCAGCAACAGTATGTATCTCTGCAATTGTCATATTGGGACAAATGGTTCGGCGATCTATTTCATCTAGAGATACACTAATAGATTTAGATCGAGTTAAACTATTATAATTTACAACGTTAGGTTCAGTAGAATTACCTTTACGAGTATAATCCATTTCATCATATCTACTTTTTTGATTATTTAGTTCATTTAGATTATTTTTTACCGATTGACTTATGGTTTGAACCTTTTCTAGCTGTCTAATATCATTTATTTGATCGTGTTTAATTGAATTTGTTGTTTGACTATTCGCTTGGCATGTATTGTGCGACGTGTTTTGATTATAGTAAACATTAGTCTGTTCAATTGCTTGGTTTTGAAGACTGCAATTTCGATTCTTTAGGTACTCCATTTGGGACAAACGATATTGTTTTCTAAAATCCTCATCTTCATCATCATCTTTGAACGCTAAATTACCAACAGCTAAATTGTTTCCCACAATAACGGCATTCAAATCTTGACTTGTATACTCATCTGACCAATTTGTTCTATTCAATTTAAATAAATTTTGAATAGAAGATAATGATCCATTACGATTATTTTTTTTACCGAATATCTCATTTGTATGTTCACTTTCTGATGTGTTGTTATTCCTTTTTAATCTTAAATTGAAATAATTGATAATTTGCTGTTTGAGCTTATTAATTATTTGCCCGTAACTGTTGCGTGCGTGAATATCACTAATTCGATCATTATTCATCAGTGTTGTCCCATAATTTAGTTTATCATATTTACCTATCTGTATAAGATTGTCAACTGATCGTGTTTTGTATAGCGGATGTAGCATAGTGATCGCTTTATTTCCTGATGCACGATGTATTTTTTGTTTTGATTCGCTTGAATCGAAAATTTTTCTAGATTGAAAATTCATCGAATTTTCGCGTTCTAAATTTATTCTAACATTATAAGGTGATGCGTAGCTGAGAATTGTCAAAGCATCTTCGTATACCATATTATTCATTGATATTGTGATGCTACACAATTTATCACCTGAAATTGAGAAAATAAATTATCAATTCGTATAAATTTATGAAATCGATAACTATAAGATTATTTAAGAATATCTAAGAATATTTAAGAATAAAAATAAAGATTTACCAGGTCTAATTTTTTTCGATTCATTGGCAGGTCCTCTACTAAGTACATCTTTGATGAATATTCCATCACGCATATTGCCTCTTATATTAAATCCAAGGCCTAAGAATTGGAAAAATAATTTTAAAATCTTTTAGATCATGATTCGAATCAATGGACTTCTTAATTATTATTTGATAGTCGATAAAATTTCTTACCAGTAAAATCATAGCCAACTAGATCCACACTGATGTTTTCAGACTTTTAAAAATTGAAAGGATTTTTTAGGATTTTTTTTCATTTAAATAAATTTTTTGAATTTTTTTTAAAATTACCTTGTACACATCTGTATCTTCCCACGATTTTATCTGTTTGGTAGATAATTCTTTATTCTTATTAAGAAAACGTAAAGCCGGTCCATTAGACAATATGGTAGCATCATTTGTTACACCCTGAAATTTTAAAACATATTCGGAATATTTTAGTAAGCATCGTTAACTTTATTTGTAAATCATTTGATCAAATGTAAATCACATTGCTAAAAAAATACTTACATTGTAGTTGAAAGCTAATTTATCATGGTTTGTTGCTATTTTTTTTGAAATAAAATGAAACTATTATTATAATTTATTTTTTTAATAAAAATTAGAGTTGTAATTTTATTAAATCAATATAAAATTTGAATATTTTTTTTTATTTATCTTTATTAAAATTTAAATTTTAATAATCTATCAATCAGTAATCGAATCATGGAACCGATACATATGTATATTTTTTATACGATAGTATAAAGAATTGAAAAACAATTGCTCAAAAATAATTTTTTTTTCTTTTAAATAAAAAAAATTGACTTTTGAATGGCTAATAAAAATTAATTTAGAGAAGCAAAATTAATAATATAAAATGTCATAAAGAAAAAATGTCATTAAAAAAAAATGATAATATAAATTATTAATGATTCATTATTTCATAACTTTACTTACACACAAACTCATCATCATCATCTTTGAAATAAGAATTGTCATATGCGAACCTTGATTGATTATTAAATTGATTTGGTTTAATAATGCTTAATTGAGTCGCGTTAGGATCGTAGCTTATGTCTAAAAAAAAGTAAAAATGAAAATGTATTTAAATATTTTGAATGAATTATTATAAAATTGTCAATTGAAGGTAAAAAACTTAAGTTTTTTTTTAAACTATTTATTATTTTCTTATCATACTTGTTAATTTTTTAGATTCTCAATTTGTTTTAACTTGTATTTTATTTGAAAAATTTTAAGATTTCAAAATATCTAAATTAAATAAATTTCTCTGTTTATTAGAAATGGCCTTTTAGAAAAAATATTTTAAATTTGAAATTAATTAGTTGACGTCAACAATAATTTGCCATTAAATTTATTATGGAAAGCATATTTGTATTATGATTTTAACTAAAAAAATCTTAGAGCTTATGAAAGTTTTCATATTGTTATTTATGGCTTTCGAAACTGATTTATCGAATTCTTCGTTTCGAAAATGGAATGTTAAAAAAAAACAATTGAAAATTATTTAATTCAGTGTTAAGGAGAAACGTAAATAAATTTCAATCCCGAGCTAAAAAAACATTAAATTTTCGATAATTTTTTTTTATACGAATCATAATTTAATATAAAATCTATTTCAATTTTATTTACGAATTTCAAAAATAGAAATTATTTGTGTGATATTTAGATTTTATAAAAATATTTACGATATTGATATATAAATCGGGCAAAAATTTAAGGAATTATATTTAAAGGGTACGTATGAATTTTATCTATTGTAAAAATTATTTAAAACCATCATTTATTATTGAATGGACAAAATAATGGTTATTTTTTATCAAAATCAAGAAAAAAATTTAAAAGTAAAATTTATGAATGGTGAAATTACGATAAAAAAATTGTAATATCGATATATTTGGCTCAGGGTAAAAAATTTTTTTAGAGTTGCTTATTTTTTCCTAAAAGTTTTAAAATTAATATTGAAATTCATTTTAGAATGTATGAATGAAAATGGATTTATTTTTTTTACATGTTTTTAAGAACGAAATCAAAAATTCTATAAGTAATCAATTGGTTTCAAATAGATTAATAAAAAAAAATGGAAAAATATATTTGGTAACATTTAGCTATGGTAAATAAATGCCAATAAATTTTGATGAATTTTATCTAACAATTGAGTTAATTGACACCACAAACTAATTTTTCTAAAATTTTAGTTAGAACTTTTCCTGAAAATATTCAATGATTTGAATTTCTCAAAAACAACTTAAGAGTGTATACATTAATAAAGATTTTTTTTTCTTTTTAAAGATTAGTCAGATATGGTTCGGAACTGAATTTTTACATAAATTTTCAAAATAAAAAAAAACATGAATGTTTATTTGAATATATTTTTTGATAATAAAATTCTCAAGGTTTTGATTTTTTTTAATGTTAAATGTTAAATTTTTTTTCAATTACGTTGAGTTTATTTTATTGTCTCAAATATTCGTCGCCCTATTTAAAGCGAAGCAAAATATTAAGAGATTTTGCATCATTTCAATCATAAAAAAAATAAAATTCGAAAATTTTCTTATATTTTTTGTGCTATGCTTTTCTTATTGAAAAATCGATTATCTTAGAAACAATAAGAATTTTATTATATCTAATGCATAAATTTTAAAAATTTGAACCAAATGTTTTGCTTAAAAATGTATCAAATCAACTTAATCAATTTAGTATAAAAATATTCGGTTGAAAAAAAAATTTTACCATTAATGTTTCAAATCATTTAGTTAAAAATTTGAAAGAAAATTTTAGCAAATTTCATCATGCTTTCATTCGATTTCAGTCTAAATTCAAACCAAAATAAACTAAATTTTTTCATTTTGTATTATTAGATTTCGAGAAATTTCTAGCTGACTTGTGAAGTTGTTTCAAACAAAAAAATCTTCGAATTCTATATATCTTGGTTGTATGATTATCAATAGAATGAGAATATTTCATAATTGTATTTTTTTTAGTTTATAATGCTGTGAATAATTTCAACGTTGAACTAGTTTTTTGATATAATCCTTAAATGAATAAAAGTCCACAAAAATTTATTTCCAATCAAACATGAAGATTATCACAATATGATTGAAAAAAAAAACAGCGATTAATCTCAATTTCTTTGCATATAAAATCTAAACTTGTTGACACGATGTCCATTTCTAAATGTGCTCCTAACTTGAGTTTAGGTATAAAAATGGATATAAAAATTAAAAATTCAGCCTAATTTTAAAAGATACACATTTTAATACAAAATTTGTCTAATTAAATATTTTTCATTGTTGTATTGTCTGACGTCAATTTTACGATTATTCATTATATTAAATCTGATTTCGTTAATAGAGTTAACAAAAAAGATTCAATTAAAAATAATTATGAGAATGCAATTGGTAATTTCTCAATTTTCGATATATATATATTGTAATTTTTTTTTTATTATTATTTGAATTATCTTTTAAAATTTTCGCCCAATCGAAAATCCATATATTATTTTAAATTTGATTTTTTCATTTTAAAAGATTTTTGAAGTATAATTGAAGAGAATATTGTTTGTAACTAAAAGTTTTAAATTTTTTCAATTCTTCGATGATCATTTGATTTTTTAAAGTCCAATTAAATTTTAAAAATTAATCATTTTAAAAATTTTTTCAACAATTCTTAAACCATAATTTATTCAATTAAAATAATATATAAGAAAAATCTTAATTGAGTATATTTGATCTCGCGTGTGATTTAATTAAAGGATTGTATAACTTATTTTAGAAAAGATTTTCAAACACTTTGAATGTAAATCAAAAGGCGGCAAATATTTTTTTATTAATTACTTTTATAAAAGCTGAAGAAAGAAAACAATATCATTTTTTAGATTTGATACTCATAGAATAGTTTGATTGCGGTTTAAAAGATTGGATAGAAGGATGACACAACAATTTCAATTTAGAACAATTGAATCAAAAAAATTTTGCTACAATTTTCAACACGATATTAAAAAAAGAAAGAATGTTCTCAAATTGTAATAAAATTTGATTTTAATTCATCTGAATTTTAATAAAAAATTGAATCATTAAATAACATAACCATTTAGATTTTAAATAAAATATTTAATAAAAACTTGAAATAATAAAAATATAGTAAGAAGCTTTCAAATTAAAGTTTATTATCAAGTGGATAAAAAAAACTGAATGAATTATCTAAAAATATATGACAATCTGATTTTTCAAACAAATTAAGTTTACATTAAAATATTTTCAAATAAAAAGAATTCAGTTGTGAACTAAAAAAAAATTTATTAAATTTAAAAGCATAAAGAAATATTGAGAGACATAAGAAAAAAAAATTTAAATTACTAATTTGAAATTCAACACATAATTTGAAATTGTAAACGGCAAATTATTTTTCGAATCATATTACTTTGCTTTTTTTAAAATATTATTCAAATAAATGATGTATGCAATTACACGCTTTCTGATTTTAATATTTTATTTAAAAAAATAATCATATCACAAATGAAGATTTTTGGCAAGAAAAACTACATTTCTTACAATGTGATTCAAAAGTATGGAAAAGAAAAATTTAAAGAAAATTTCAGATTTAAATATTCAATTCATTTTTGAATAGTTACTACATTTAATGAATTATATGAATTTGCCTTATTTCTTAATTATCATAAATTTTTTTTATCACTTATGCCTTATATTATTTATAATGATTTAAAATAATTTTTTATTTTTTTTAAGATGTTCACAAGTTTCAGGTTTTGCATGCAAAAAGATACCTTCTAAAAATGAAAAATCGAAATTATAATATCAATTAAAATCTTTATCTATTGCTTAATATATAAAGTTCGAATGATTAATAATCTTCATTAATTAGTTCGATTAGTTATTGTAAGATAACTGTTTAAATATTTGAGACAATGTAGGAATTTTTCATTTTTAAAAAAAACTAATGAGTTTGACAAATAAAAAGTATAAAAATTAAATCTTTAGATATCACATTAAAACTATTAGTTTTTTTTAATTGATTTTTAATAATTAAAATTTAGATATTAACAAATGTAGAGCGAATTTTGTTCTGAACATGTATCGGATAATTCTAAACATTTGTTTAATTTATTTTTACGATCTATGAGCCATTATTTTTTATAATTCGAAATTTGATTCAAGGTCAATTCAAAATAATATATAAATCTTGATACATTTGATTAAAATATTTGATAAGAAAATTCAGAAGCTTTTTAGATTTATATTTTTTATATTTATTTTGAAATAAGATTACTTTCTATTGAAAAAGAATTGTTAAAATCTCATGTTTTCAATTTTTTACAATTGATAAAATTCATTAAGCACCTACGAATCATGATTAATTATTCTGCAAAATTTTTGATGAATAAAGCTTTTTTTTCTAATAGATTGTTTTTAAATACATGTCTGATACCATTTACAATAAATATTAGAATTTGATTATAATTTTAAAAATATAAAATTTTACAATTCAATAAATATTTTTTTAGTTCCAATTCATATTATTAAGAGCAATTTTATTGTTAGCACACATAAATTACTAATTAATTTAAATTTTATATATAAAAAAAAAACAGAAATATCATAAATATTTTCAATAATACATTAAAATTGTTATTTTGCAACCAACAAAAATATTTAATTATAAAAAATTTCGACCAGAAAAAAAAATTGGCTTTTTTGATGAATGAATGAAAATTTATTCTAAAAAAAGCATTTTAGATTCTTTCATCATTAAATAAGCTCAAGAAATGATATTTCTAAAAACAAAATAGTAATTAGGATTAAAAGTCAATTCAAAAAATTGAGCTCATGGCAATGAACAAACTAATAAAATAAATAAAAATTTCACAAATCAAACTATGAATTAAGATAAACAAATGAAAAAATATATATCGAATTCACATACCAAACTTATGTGCATTTTTTTTACAAAGATATAACCAGATCGCAGAAATAAAAAATCCAATAATTAATAAGGTGATAATTACTGTTAGGATTATGATTCGAAAATTGTCGAATGTACATTCACAAGTAGACATTTTTAAATTGATGATTTTAGATGGTTTTTGACGAATAGTTGAATTCTATACAATAAAATAAATTATAATAAAATAAAAGAATATTTGAGTTAAACTTGATGAAATATCAATGAAATGAATGATGGGCGTTCTGTAACGAAAGGTTGAGAACTAGATGATAAATCATGTGAAATAAAAACAATTTAAAAATCAAATGCTTGGAATACTAAAAAAATTTTTCTTCACTTATTTAAGAAAACAATATTTTAATGGAGCAAAAGTATTAATATAAGAAAATTGATCATTCACTTTATTTCCTTCAATTACTATTTCGATCAATTAAGTACCCAGTACTTAATCATCGATAATATTATTTTTTTAGTCATAACGTAATTGTAATAAAAATAAAATCAATAATACAGATATAAAAATAAATAAATAAAAATCATTTCGAAATGAAAATTCTTCATCGAATTTTAAAAAAAAACGAAAAAAAAATTTGAATCGATTTGAAATCTTCTATGTTATCTATTTGATGATCAAAACTTAAACATTAATAAAAAGCTGATTTGATTATATGAAGAAAATAGAAGACATATTTTCTCATAACGGAAAATGGGTTATTGCAATGAGTCTCAAGTTATTATAAACTTATTATAAACTATTCATTTTAATTGATTCTTAACTCTTGTATACAACGAAATTTTAATCTCATCAGATGGAGAAATTTAAGTTTTAAGTTTTTCCTGATCATTTAAATTATATTTGAATAAAGATCAAATCAGATTTTTTGATAACTTCGATAACAATGATAATCAATAATCAAGAAACAAAAAAATTACTAAATTTTTTAATTTGAAAGTAAACTTTAATTTTCAAATTATTATTTTAATGATAAATATCCCTTTTTCAAACAAGATTCTCTCCATTTAAAAATTAAGAAATTTAAGAATCACAAGATTTATTTCATTGGGCACAATCAGTTTCAAATTAAAAATCTCTAAAATTCTTAGATAAGTTTAACATGATTGAATATTGATTATATTAAGGTGATTGCAAATGCAGGTATTGGTTGATTAGTTCTAAAGATTAATTGACATAAGAACATTTTATATCATGTAGCGTACGATATATATAAGGATATTTCATTTTTATAATATGTTGATTCATTATTTCAATGATTTTGTTTTTATTTGAATATAAATTTCACTTGGCTATAAAATCCATTCTTAATTGTGTACATAACTATACTGAAAAAGAAAAAGAATTCATTAATTAGATTGATTTGAATAAAAAAAAGTAAAAAAAAAATTATATGATTTAACGAATAAATTACGTAAAAATTGGATTGAAAAAATTCTTATTTTCAAATTCATTTTATAATTCATTGACCAAAAAACTATTTAAGAGATGTACACAAACGAAATATAATTATTTGATTTAATTAAATAAATCAATGAGTCAAAAGAATAAAGTCTAAAAAACAATCTATTTAGACACCAAATAAATACTCAGTAATGTTGAAACATTTTAATATCTTTTGTTACAAAGCAATTTTTTGCACACACAGCTTTCCTAGAAAAAATTGAAACTATACTTCCTATTTATTTTTTATTTCGGTAAAGAGAGTTGAAATTATGAAAGAAAAAAAAAAGAAGAAAAAAGTAAAACTGTCTTCTAAATATAAACATTAAAAATTCAGCTCAAAACCACTTATTCAGCCATTATTTTTGGCCTTCTTTGCTTGATACAACTGTGCATATAAAATTGTGCATATACATTTGTTCATATACATTTGTGCCAGTGCATTGAGAAGAAGCAGCTTGAATGTGTGTACTTATTCCAGATCAATTAATTTGTACGTTTTCATACAAAATTTTCTGTAAACATTTTAACTTGTTGCGCATATTACATATACTCAATAATGTTGTAATGTGCTCAAAACAATTTTCAAAAAACCAAATGTTCAAAACATTGCTTATTAATTAGCACACTTTATAAATGATAAAGAAAAATCACCAAAACTTTATCCTTTAAATTTTACAAACTTAAAATCTACAAATTTTTTTTAAAAGGCATATTTTTATGTAAATTGTGAAAATGAAGTTTGGCACTAGTTACTATTTACAAACTATACTGAAAAAGACATTTATTAAATGATTTTTCATAACTAATCGATATTTCTGACCTAAGGCAAAGTCAATTGTGAAATAGAATTAATACTTTATCTCAAATTGAACATTAAATGATTGAAAAATAGTTTTCTTCTGATTATAAGAGAAAAAAATACATGCTAAATTTAATTGTTTGGACACTGAACTTTTTTTAGAATTAATTTCTCTTTTAGTTTAAAACATACCTCACAAATTCAGACTAACATGTCAATATTAATTTATTTGTGCCATCAAATTACATTGATTTAGCACATTTTAAATCTTAATAATTTTTTTGTATTATCAATTAGACACTCTTAATCATAATAAAAAATGGAAATAATTTCCCCAATTGAAAGTATTTTCCTGTAAGTAACCATTTTATTCATTCAATAAGAAAGCTACATTAAAAATAATTTTCTAATTGGTTTCGAAATCAACAGATTTATATGATATTTATTCAAAGTGGTGATTTTGGTCAAAAAAAATTAAATCATGGGTTATTTTTTCGTTTGTAAATTTTTTAAAAAGACGCGATTTCGAATTGAAATTGTTTGATAAAAAAAAATAATATAATTTAATATTTAGTATATTGAAAAAAAATCAATTAAAAATATTTTAATATGAAATTAAAAATAAATCATTAGAAATTTATTTTAATCTAAATTTATTGAATCAAAAATTTAATTTTTCTAAAAACTATTTTTACACATATTGCCTAAAGTTTTAGCAAAAATTAAACAATAGTTTGATTTGAATTGATTAAATTAAATAATAAAAATCAGCAATAAACTAATGATTCGATGTGAGAGTTTTAAAAAACTAATTTTTGATTAAATACTAAAATAAATAAGTCCAGATTCAAAATTTAAGAATTTATTTCACGAATAAAAAATTTTTGCGAACTTTTGTGTCGGAAATTTCAATCGAATGGTTAAAAACTTGAATGCCTTTAAATATATATAATTTTTTTGATAAAAAAACATAGAAAATTTTAAATCGCAAATTAATTGGTTCGAATGATGGAAAAAATCAAATCGTGCAAAATAAAATTGAATTCAAAAAAATACGAATATAGTAAAAGTATTAGAAATTTTATTTGTAAATATATTCAAATAAAAATTTCCTATAATTTTTATTATTTTATTCTTATATAATTTTGATTATAGTGGAGTCTAAATATAGACTACCCATAATTCCAATAAGTTTTCAATAATTAAAATTAAATTAGTAAGTGAAATTTTTTATGCAAAAAATTATAAATATAGCACCTAATTGAAAATTTTAATAATTAGTTTATTAAATATATTTTCAAAAGTAACATTTTTATGAATTGTAACGCAATGTGGTCATTTGTCTGATTTTAAATAGTTTATTTTTATAAAAATTGAAATAGAAAGATAGATAAAGAACAAGTGCTATAAAAAAATTATTTTCTTTTAATTAATTAAAATTATAATCTTGTTTTATAAAATAATGACTAATCAATTAGTTAATTGAAAAAAATTAGGTTATTCGTGACAAAATTCATGGAATTATAAGCTGACTAAAGAATTTAGTTTTAATTATATAATATGAAGATATCACGCAAAAAATCAAAAATTCGATGAAGTCGTTGTTCATCCTCAATTTATATTGAAATCGATACACATGAATCAAAAGAAAAAAATAAAGCTTGTGAAACTTACAAAATGTATTCATAATTCAAAATAAAAAATTCAGAATAAATTTTTTGATTGCTTTTTTTTTTTTTTGTTAATTCACTATTTTCAATTCATTCTAAAATAAATAGATTTTTCGGTAAATAATTTGGTTCAATTATTCAATAACACAAAAACTCTCAAGTTTAATTTTAATTTAAAAAACCATATAATTAAAAATTCACTAACTTTATATACCTAAATTTTATTAATTCTTTTAGTCGAATTCAATTAAATAAAGAAAAATTGGCCGTTTTTACTTTTTTTAAAATAAAATCTCAAATTTTAATTGCCTCAACAAAATAAAAATTTTTTTTGG
>BLXL01010135.1:0-24098 GCA_023170135.1 Acarapis woodi
AGAATAAATTTTAATTCTTTTAGCTGATGAATTTAGTATTGAACAGCGAAAAATTCAGGTTTGCTTTTAAATTTCATTAATGAAACCATCAACAAACTTTGAATTCATTTTTGTGGATGAATTTCGTGAAATTGACTGGTCGAGTAAGCAGAAATTCATTGACAAAAAAATCATTGAATACAATAGACGGTAGTAAATTTAGAAAGCGCTTTAATGTGCTTTTTTTCTATAAAATTAATCACGATAAAGTTTGAAATACAAAATAAAAGAAATTTATTAAAAGGTGAAAAGTAAATGAATTGTCATATAAAAATAGGCGAAAAATTCAAAAATTTTTCTAAAGATTCAAAGACAAAATTGATATCGAAGGTTAAATTGTCTAATAGTTTTTTCTTTGAATGAAACTAAAAATCTATAAAAGATAAAATTAAAGAAATTTTATTCAAAGTCGCTTTAATTTGAAATTTTAGATTATGGAGCAAGCTCTTCAGACTTGAATAAAATTAAAACGACCGATTTTTCAAATAAAGAAATATAACTAGAAATTAGAAAATATAAAAGAAAAAAAAGCAGAGATTGGAGATAAAAAATGCATCACACCTGTGCTTTGCTGGAACGAGCAAACTAAAAGAAAAATTCACTTTGTCTTGTGCCATTCATCTCTTTTTTCATCCCTTTTCAATTCCAACTCTATACTTTGGTTACTTTGATAGTAAATTTATCTTGAATTCAATTTAGTCTACTTGTATGCCATTTTATTTAGGATTTGGTAAGCACACTTCATAGAAACTGGTTTGTTTTCATCTTTTAGTTCATAATGTAATTTTTATAATATTTGTTAATGTTAAGATATTTGAAACATTTTTGACAGAGGGATCACAATAAACAGGTACAGTGCATTTGACCTTATATCAATTAAACCACTCATATTGTGTTATTCATTTTGTCTCTTTTATTATTCAATTTGTATAGAAAATTTTATATTACACACGCTATCCTTAAATATCACCTGCTAACTAAATTTTTTTTCAACTTTAATTTCTAGTATTACTTTGATTTTCACAAAAATATTATATTCGAAACCTTAAATTTTTATTTCATTTTTCTTTTTTTTTTTTTTTTATTTCAGTTTCTAGTTTGATTTTTGTTGTTGCGATATATTTAATTTTTAAAATTAAATTTCAAATGTGTAACTCAAAAATAAAGGTAATAAATCATTATTTTAAAATGATTTTCATAATGATAGTCAGTTTTAAATCAACTTTTGCCGATATTTCATATGATTGAAAAAATTCAAGACTATGGCTTAACCATCTTGATTAAGCTGAAAATATTTCAAATTGAAATACTTTCAGGCTGCTAAATTTCCAGCAAAAATTTGAATAATCAAAAGTATTATTATTTAGATAACTCAAGTTAGCGATCGGAAGTTTATATAGTATCCACACCCTCTACATAAAAAATTTTACTTGATATTAGAAAAACTGACAGGTTGCTGGTACGACTTATAGCCAGTTTTAATAAATGGCAATCATTAAACATTTCTAATGTCATTTCATGACACGACAAATCACCTAATTCAAAAAACTTGAAAAATTTTTTCAGCCATATATATTTAATTTTGATTTAATAAAATTTTAATATTTGATATAATATAATATATGCTGATTATGATATATTCAAATTGTAATTCACATATTAAGCATATTTATTATTCACATCCAAGCTATCCAATCGATATTGAATTAATTCTAAAATTTAATTTCAAATCATTCTTGAAGGATGATTTTTCTTCTTTAAGAATTTTCAAATTATAAATTCAATAATGAGCGGAATATATCAAAGAAATTTCGATTTTCAAATTAATAAATCTACTATAAGCTCTTTGATGATTAGAATGAAATCGTAATTTAGATTAATTTTTTCTATAAGATAATTTATATCATATTAATAATTTACAGTTTTACAAATTTTCTAGTTTATATGAATTTAAAATATTAATTAACATTTTCATTAACGATTATTTCGATTTGAATTTTTTTATTTTCTGCGATTTGTTTGCCTAATTTTTTTTGGAGATTCCTAAATTTTTAAAATCTTCATCGTATTGTTTAGTCAATATTAATCTATTGTTTTTAAATTTTAGTACTATTTTTAGTGTACACATCAAATTCACCTAATTCGACAAGGCTAAGTTTTTGCTTTAGAAATTTCAAATTCATTTGAAAAAAAAAAGTTATTTTTTTTTTTAAAAAAAGCAGAATTCACTTAAATTATATTATTGATGTTTGCCTCGAAAATTAATTTAATATAAATTTAGCATTAAAGGCATATATCATTACGTGGCCTCAGTGAATCTTCTTTTTAGCCTATCTTCTCAGATGCAATGCGATTGGACAATTTTTTAATTTGTAGTAATGTATGTTTAATATATTTTTCGTTCTGACTATATTTGAATTGCAATCTATATAGTACATGACGACCAAAAAAGAATCTTCATTTGTGCACTAAAACGTACATTATATAGACACACTTACATACTGGGGAGTAACAATAAAAATTTACTTTTGAAGAACGTCTGCATTTGCCAGCTGCATATAGAAAAAAGTTTAATTCGTAGTATTTTTTTTTCTGCTTGTATCCAGGTACAAAATTTTAATGAATTGAACATCTACTTGGTGAAGCATTACACTTGAAGCAAGTAAAGAAGTTTCTTGCAGCAGTGATATAAAATATATTTTACGAGTACCTATGTTCACTTTAGGTCCATTCAGTTGCATTAGTTTATATATATTGATCTAGGTTTCATAAATATCAAATATGTTTTTTCATAAACTGAATCAAATAGCATTTCAAAAATGTTTTGAAAAAATTTCCCAAAGATGATGACATTTCTAATCTATATAAGTATCTTTTTTAAAAATTTTGTATAAAAATAATATAATCAAAAATTGAAACAAATTGTTAATGTTCTATGCACACTTAATTGGTGTATATTTAATTAAAATTTAAAGCTATATATTTATTTTAATATATTGAGTATATAAAATATATTTATCTTTTTTTTTTGCTATTTACTTTTAATTTCTTTTATTTCTAACAATTCAAGCTCAGGTTTATGAAAGACACTATGTTATTTAGCAAACATCCAAAATGTTTTGTACAAAAGATGTATACAAAAAAGATTATATGCTTTTCGGATGCGATTTGGAAAATGTTTGAATTATGCTACTGTTTATCATAAGTTTGAATTTATCACTGTTCACTTTTCGTATGTATCTTTGCGATTTTTTTTGTAATAATGAAGGTTAGTAAAGGTCATAAGATTCACAAATTCATAGTAATTTTTTTTAGATAAAAAGCGTTCAAATTCATGGACATTTTGAGTGTATAAAAAAGCTAAAAATTAGTGAATACATTCACATTTATGCGACGAAGAAGTTATAGTATGTTAATATTCATTTTTTTTTTATATACATCTGAACTATATGAGTCATTGTAAATAATGTTTGTAATGAAGAGTATTTAAATTTATTTTTTACAACCTCTAATTTTAAACTTGCGTTTAATTTTTTCACAAAAAGTCAATCAAGCCATTTAATCTGAAAGTAAAATCCATACGAATCTACATTTATGCTGTCTAAGTGTATCATTAAGATTGAAAAGACATTTAAATCAAATTAATTTAATTTTAATACAGTAATATATTAGTCGGATCAACAATTAATTTTTTTCTTTTAAATATTCGAAATTTTAAAATTATTTTTTGAGACTACACCAATTAAAAGTGCTTGAGAATATAGAATTTTTTTCTCTTTAGTTTGAAAATTGGCAAACGCCAAATGAATTAATAGTATCATTTTGAAAATCCGAAAAATTTTAAAAGATAGTTTATGTCTGCTTTGTTTCAAATTTTTCAGAAATTATGTTCTTCTATATTTTAATCTATTAAATTATGTTAATTTCATTTAAGAAATTATGGTTACTGAACAATCATAATGACGATCTGTTATTAGCTATTTTTTATTGGAGCACGGAATAAAAGAGTGAAAATTTTAAAATTTAGAGTATAGGAAAATTTATTTCTAGAATCTTGATTTACAGCTAGCAATTTAAAAGAACAAATATTCTTGTAAAATTAAGCTTACTATTATTATTAATAAATTTTGAAACATTCAAGTTAATAAAACCCTTGACAAGATTACTAACTATTTACGTCATAGTCTAAAAAATTTAAAAATAAAGGCATTAAAAACCAAAATTTAAAAAAATATTTTAGCTTGATTCTTGTTAAGTTCTAAACATTATTAATCACTTAATTCACAAAAGAATGTTTTGTTGTCTTAAACATAGGTAAATAAAATTAGGAAAAAAACACATTATTCAAAAACCTAGTTTACCTTGCTTAATAAAAAACATTATCTCAAAAAAATATAATTAACTATTCTTTACGAATATTCTTATATTAGTCAACTTTAATTGTAACTCATAAATTTTGAGTAATTCGCTAATTTTTTAATTTTTAGTACATAGTAAGTTTGTGAAATTTTAATTTTTCAAACTTTCAGATTTTGTATTCCAGCATATAATTTATGAAAAATAGAGTTTCTAGATCAATAATACGGATTTCAATAAAATAATAATCAGTTACTATATCTTGGGTAAACAATTTTGCAATAATCATTGATTCATTGTGCATTATTCAAAACATATGAGTCCTAAACATTGTGAATCATAACAATAAAAGAACATAAATTTACAACTTAACTTAAAATATAGGAAGTTCAAAGTCATATTCAAAACGAAAAATTGTTTGTAATTATTTGTGCAAATTTTTTTGGTTCAAATTATTACCTATATGGATGCCTTACATTAATTTTTTTAAGACTAGAAACTTAATGACATGAATTGCCTTTTTCAATTACTTATTTAAGTGTATTTAATATAAATTTATGAATAAGTATTTAAAGGCCTGATACCAGAACCTAAATAAATAACAAAATGAAAAATCAAGGCAAATTAGAGGTTCGTGACATTTATTATAATAGTCATTTATTGAAAAATTGATTATTTGAAATTATTAGCTCAAAATTTATTTCATAATCGAGTTTATTTAAATAAACACACAATAAGGTAATTATTTTGAGATAATTTTAATAGGCTTAATATTAAATATAGATTCGAGCTTTATTGTACCTAGTGTATATTTATTTTACTAAAAATAATAATAATAATAATAATAATAATAATATTTCGATCAAAAGGTTTTATTATACGTTTTAGAATTTGAAACAAATGTTTTAATTATGAAATTATGAAACTATTTATTTGAAATCAATACAATTGACCAATTTTTATTAGCACAAATCAAGAAGTCAATTGTTTTCGATTTAAATTAGAAAGAGTTCAAAAAACGATTAAGCCTTTTTTTTTTTATTTAGAAAATTATAAAAAAATCATTTATCGCAAAAAATGAAAAGAACCATTTTTTTTTCATTTTTTTCAATCTTTTTCATGTCTAAAATCATAAAATATGAATTCATTTAACTTGATTCAATTTATCAAGAAAAAGTTTCAAAATTAATTCATTTTGTTTGACACAAACAATATTTTAAATATTGTGCATATTGAATAACAAATGTATCTGAAAATTTTTACCACAGTATTTAAATGTAAATTAAAATTCAAGCATAAAAAAAAACATTTTTTCATAATTTTGACTCCTATAAGAGGAATTTTTCAAATCAAGATAGAATTTAGAGCATAGTTCAACAATAATAAAAATTCAAATTTTTTAAGAGATGATAATTTACTTCTTCAAAAAGAAATAATTTTTAAGGATTGTAAAAAATGTTCTTTATTGTATAATATGCATACTTCGATACTAATCATGTTACAAGCCTACAAACTGATACGAATTATGTTGAGACATTTCAAAACATTTTGAAAAGAAGGAAAAACTCTTTTCAATATTCTGATGAAGTTCGCCAACAAAATCAAAATGACCATTGAAGTTGTTTAAGTCACTTAACTCAAGTCAAGGTCAATTAGGTGAGATTTCAAGGCCAATAAGTGTTGTGGTCAATAAGTTTCAAAGTTTTTATTCATTTGGAAACTAGTGATTGCTTCTTTACTTCACACCAACACCTTTTTTTGTGACCACACACATGCACGTATATTCTAAAAATATGTACAAAGCACGTAATTTGTGTTTTTAAATTTACATATCAGCTAATTATATATAGTTGAAGAACAATTTAAAGTATTACTTCGTTGAGTAAGAATAAAAAATATCACAATGTCATGAATACTATTTATATGCATTCTATATGAAGTGTCGACAAAGAAGTCTGCTACAATGTTAAAAAAATTTGGAATCTTAAATTAGACATTCTTAGAACAATTTACAAGTTAATAAATTCAAATTTGTAACTTTTTTAAAAAAATTTTTTCTTAATTCTCAATAAAAAATTCATTGCGACTTAATTGAGTTACCAAGTCAATAGTAAAGATTTACAAAAATCAGTTGAAAATTCGAGCATTTATCCATATTTATTAATATCCAATGAATTTCATGAATTCAACCTTACCTGTGTGTGGTCTTTGATTTTCATTTCAATATTTTAAGGATTTGAAAATATCTTTAATTTAAATTAAAATCATTCACTGGTAAATATAACACCACAGTTGGTGTAAAAATTTTCCATTGAATCAGATTATTATCCAATTTAAATGCAAATTTTTAATTAGCTCTTTAAATTCAGTAGCTTACCTTTTTATTCAAGAAAAAAAATAAACATGTTTTAATTCTTATGGATTTTGAAAATTGAGAATATTCAATAAAAATTTGACTAATAGAAACAAAAATAATGTAAAACTGATAAAAGTTAGGTGGTTATCCTTTCTTTTACTTTTTTAGATTTACTTACTTTTTTTTTAATTTTTCGGCCATTACATTTTACAATAATTTTGTTTTAAATGTGCAATTAATTTTTTCATCTTTTTATATTAAACAGATATATTGAATAAAAATTATATGTTTTTGAACACAGAATGATAAAAATAAAAAATATCCAAATGTAAAATTGATAAAGTTTAATTAAATTATAATCATTAATAACTAAAAGATTCACTTTTGATCAAAAAAGTGTTCTTAGCTATACTAACATAATCTATTCGATTGGCCATTTCGACCATATCAATATTATTAAAAAATATGTACAAATAATAAAAATTTTAGAGTTCAATATTACAAATTCTATACAAACATTTCTCACAATTTCGCTCTATTTATAGGCCAACTCAATACAGTCTAATTATAGTTTTCTTCTCTATGTAGCATATTTTCTTCATTTTTTTATAGGTCGATTCTAAAATTTTTTTTTTTTCGTTATTATTTTATTACAATTTTATGTTTTATCTATAGCATTCGAATTCATCAAATACCGGCCAAATGACGTTTCGCATGTAAGCTGAAATGATTGAAAAAGAAAGTTTTTTAGTTGCCTTCAAATTCAAAAAAACTCTAATAAATATTATAAGATAAAAAAATACCTCAAATGATCACTTCTGGCAAATGTACGTCCGCATAAATGACAGCGAAAAGGTCTAACTCCAGTGTGTTTTCTGGTATGCCTCGTTAACTCATCACTACGAGCAAATCTCCAACCGCATCCTGGATGGGTACATGGGTAAGGTTTTTCACCTGTATGAGTTCTTAAATGAGCTTTAAGATGTGAACTTTTTGAATATACTTTGTGACAATTATTAAAAGTACAAAAATGTTGGGTGACTTTTTTCGGCCCACGAGTTTTACGACCACGACGTGATTTGGTAGTGCTGACTGCAGGCGCTTGAATGGGCAAAATATTGGCTGAAGATGTTTGGATGGCATTCGTTTTTTGTTCATTAAGTATGTGTGGCTGTTGCAATTGTTGATTGAAATTAATCGAATTATCAATTTGATTTTGCAGATTAGCAAGTGAGGTCATGCCGCTAACATGATGATAAATTTCATTTTCTTCTAATTTTATATGTGAATTATTATTATATATTGCAGGTGCGCGTTGATTGCATTGTTGTTGAGGATTCATAAATTGACAATTTTGATTTATCGATAATGAAGGTAGATTATTATTCAGTTGGTCTAATTGATCCAAAGTTACTTGATTCACATATTCATTAGCAAACTCGTTTTGTTGTGAAATAATAGACGAATTATACTGATTGTTAAATTGTTGATTTTGTTGGACATTATTGCTTCGATCGTAAGCATAGTTAACTTGTTGCTGATTGACAGTTGGTATCATTGAAGGGTGAATAGTATTGAGTTCATCATTTATCTGCCTTTGATACATTGAATTAGCTGATGAATAGTACATAGTCGAATCATTAATTGATTGACAATCATTCGTAATGTTTGGTTGCTGATGATTATCGAGGTGATTATCAAGATGATTATTTATATGATTATTTATGTGATTGTTTATGTGATTATTTATATGGTCATTTGATTGATTTATAGGCTGATTCAAAAGTTGATGTTGCTGTGCATAACTGTCATTGGAATGATGTGTTGTTAGATTTGATTGATGAGTATAAACATAAAGAGGATTTGAATGATAATTATCTTCAGTATGTTGAGATGTGGCAGCGTTTTGTTGACTAATTTGTTTAGTTTGATTAATATTTGCCTGTTGATTTGTAAGATTAGAGTTATTTTGTCGGCACATTTTCATACCATTGTTATTTATGTTGAGTGAATTTATAACAATATTGTTGAGATGCACATGTTGATGTACAATAGATGGTTTTTCGCTTTTGATAGATCCATTTTCTTTAGGTTCGTTGTTCAATTTAACATTACTCACACCTGCAACTGATTGATTTGTCCATTGAGGATTACTCGAATAAGAATTATTAGTTTGATTATAATCACTATTTAGACTGTTATTGTAAGCATTTTGTAGCTGCTGTTCAGGTGATGGAGGTGGTGTATTAACAATCAAGTCGAATTTAGCCGGCTCATTTTTAACTGAAAAAGATGTTGGTCCATATGATGAATAACGAGTTTGCTCTTGAGCCTGTTCCATGAATGAAATTTGCTGATATGATTGATTAGGTTGATAATTTTGATTCAAAGATACAGATGATTGATTATTATGTAGCATCATCAACTCATTATTCATTGAGTAAATGTCTTGTTTAGTTATTTTCATATTATAGGACAAGTGTTCATTATTTATTTGTTGTTGTGTATAGTTACTGGTAGGACTTGCATTTGCTAATGCTATCATATCACTATTACATATTGAACTATTTGGTGAATAATTATCAGGCGATGGAGTATTCGCGTTAGCAATAGAAGCATGATCGCCAAATGTACCAAGTACACTTTCTATATCCTGCCAAATCTATTTTAAATATTAATTAATATTACTATTATAATTTGCATTAAATTTTGTGAAATTATCATTCATAATATACTTACATCATGAAACTCATTCATTTTTGATTTTATAAAATAATCGAATGGCACACAATTTGAACTTGAACTTGAATTCAGTAATGCGCATGAAGAGCGTACAAATTGAGATTGTTTTTATAGGCTAAAAACTTTGAAATGTCTATTTTAGTGTTTTTTGTGATTTTCAATTTTATAATTTTCAAATAGATGATGCCTATAAAAATTGAATTCACAAAAATTACTTTAGCTTTATTGAATTGATGGACGGATTTCAATCTGCTAGAGTAAAAAATATTTCTTTGTTTTTATATTTATTTTTCAATATACACAAAAATCACAAAAAAAAAATCAATCGACGGATTTTGTAATTATTAAATGAGTTCATTTATAAATAAAAATTATTCAAAAAAGAGAACAATAATTGAATAATCAAGTGAGTTATTAGATGAGAATCGAAAAATAAAACAAAATTTAAAGTAGAATTTAAAAAAAAAAACTTGAATTTACATCTGACTACTACTAATGCTTAGAAGCAAATGCTCTTAAAGCTCCCTAACCTTTCTCACCTGCCTGAATAACAGGAAGATAGTAGAATCAAAAAGATTGTATAATAGGTATTTTAACGCATGCGTATTTTGATATGATTCAAATAACAGTGGATTATATTTATCAGGTAGTAGACACAAAGTTTTCATGCGTCTGACTACATTTGAGTAAACCACATACACATAAATAGTACATGTATAATGTATAGTAAATGGTAGCAAAGGGCGCTTTTTCAAAATATTGATACTATATGTTCAGCGATAAACATAATAATGATTCGACACTTCTTGATACATTGAACTATTTTATTGAGAGTCTCCTAGGAATTCGGATAGTTTTTTATACAATCTTATTTTACAAATTAGAGTATCTAAATTTTCTATATAAAACTTCCGCTAAGGATTCGAAAAGAGGCTCTTTTATTCAAAAATTTGGATTCTTTTTTTGAAATATACTTCTAAAATTTATCAATAAATAATGTATAAGTAAATAAGGTAAATGTTGCGCATGCTGCTAAATCTTCAATTTCAAGTATTTTTTCAGCAGTAGATTACGAATTTATGATTTTGAACATTTCTGTTTAGCCTATAAATCTTCAAAATTTTAGGGTTTGAATATATTTTTTAAGCTATAAATTCCTTAATAAATTATTAGGGTTTCTTGTGTGTTTTTTTCTTTTTAGTAAACCAACTATTTAATCATTTTCATTATCTTTACTCAATAATTTTAAACTAAATTATTAATCATAAAAAATGATCGTTATGATTTATTCTTGTTAAAATTTTTTCCTTTCAAAATCACTATTTTTGTAGTTTTTTATTTAGGTATCTATAATATAGATTTTATGTGCTTTTCATCAGATAAAACAAATTTGTAAATGTTAAAAATTTAGAATTCACCTTTTAAATAATTAATAGAAACTAAGACAAAAATATAATTTATAATTAGAGTTATGAAATCGTTTTCAATAATTCGAATTAAATTCGAGAACAAAATTTTTTTCTTCTAATGTTGTCGATGATAATATCTCTGACATTTTTTTTTTTTAAAAGTTCAATATAATATTGTTCTGGCCTCAAGAATATATGAACAATATTTTTATTAGTTTGAGATACAGTTAGAATAAAGTTTGTGTGCGTACTAATGGATCTTTACAATTTATTCCTAGTTTTTTTAAAATAAAATATCTTAAGAGAATAACAAAATTTTTTTTGATTTCATAATATATACTAAATTCGAAATATACATATAAAAACTTTTGCTTGATTAAAAGCACCATTAGGCATAAATTGTTAGATTTTTTATTTTTAAGTTTTGAAATACTTTCAAAGCTCAGAGCTGGACAAAAATTTCTTAATTTTTGTTTATTTTTTCAAATCAATGTATTGAATTTTTTTAAATTTTACAATCACGTGACACAGTGAAATCTACATTGAAATTCTTACATTTTAAATCGTGATAATTAGGAATGCAGTATGTAGAGTAATGAATTTTTTCTTTAATAAATTGTAGCAAACCATCTTTGATCTGGTTATTTATTCTCAATGGTTATAAGTCGGTCACTCATAAGAGTAAGTGCAAATCACAGCTATTATTAACGCAAATTAAAGCAAAAAAGATCTATTGACCTAATCTTTTTTTTTATTTTTCAAATAATAGTGTACAAGACTATTATTTAATCATAAAGATCATTGACTTTTCCGATAAAAATAATTTTAATAGAAGCAGTTTATTATAATCTATTAGCTATTGGAATAAATTTCATAAAGTAAAATCATAATGACTAATTATAATGATTTGAAGTTGTACATTTTATAAGTTGCTTAGCAAAAGTAAAGGTACAAGTTTCATTTTTACTTTTCTGCATCACTGCTCATTATCTTACTTTAGAAAGTCTATCAATTGAATATTAGAATAGCCACAGCCCTTTTCACCTGCTATATTGTATTTTTTCTAAATTGATTAAGTCTAATGCTTGACAAGTTTAGTAATTAAAAGTTCCGGTAATTTTATGGTCACTTTGAACTATACTCTTTTGATAGCACAAAAAAATACTTATTGGGCATTGTCACGTACAATCGGTAATTTTATCGTAGTTAAAAAGTAATTAAATTATTTTGGCGCACTTTAAATTATTTATTTATTTATTGATTGTGATTTGATGCGCTTCAAGTATAAAAACTATAATGTAAATGCTTGTGTTTTAGAAAAGTTCTATTGCAATTATTTTATCAGTGTCGCATGATTATTTCTAGGTAAAGTTTGAATATTAGATTGTTTATATTGTGTTACGTTTTTCAGATAAAATCTGTAAAACAAATCAAATAAATTTGATGTGATAATACTTTTGTCACATGCCAATCATTTTAAATTTAAATTATAATTTCAAACTTTTAAACAATCACAGGAAACAAAAAATTTAATTCAAATATAATGAACAATCATATACTTCATTGCAAGTGAAGCCTAAATTCATAAAATGGATAATTTTATTAGAATCATTTGTTTCGTTACATAAATTAAAAATAATCATTAAAATTTTTATTAGGTAAAAAAATAAATTATATGAAATTTCGCGATTATATTTATAAAAATCAAAGATATTAAATATATCAAAATTTCAAGATGAAAAAATTTTGTTTATTGGCTTTTTCATTGAAAAATTTTTTTTTTTTTTCAAATTCGAAATGAAAACAATTTTTTCGTTAGCTTTGCATCATCACTTGCTTACACTTTATACCAAAACTAAATTTTAGATGAAGTTCAATAAAACATAAAAGTGAGTGTTTGACACTCTATATAAAAATACATACAATATAGTATGTAACAGTATGCTTAGTAAAAAAAATTTATTTGATTGTATACTAAGGAAGTTTCTTATTTCCGTTTATAATTAGTCTTCATTCATGAATTTTTAAGCATACGCCAAACTTTCTGCGTCGTACTGCATTGCTTCACAATTTTTTTTAATATTTAACTAAGATAACAGACCTTTCGTGCATCACGAATGTACTAATTAAAAAGACACAAGAATTCTTCATAGTGATTATTCATTCATGTATTTGCTTATTCGTATGCATTGTAGATATGAATACCTGTTTTTCTGGTTAGCCAATCACCTGTACAATTTCAGCACAACAATGTCATTTTTTTTTTACAATGTCATAGAATGGACTTTTATACATGACCATCTGCTTGACCTTTATATTGATAATGTTTATGTTTAGATTAAAGGCGATAATTATTAATTGTAATTTTGAAAAACTAGTTTACGACTTTACGAACTTTTGGACTACGATAAAGTATGATTAATGCATGGAGCATATTCTAAAAATTCCTCTTGTCGGCAACTTTGTAGTTTAAATAAACTGAACTAAATTTTGAAAATTTCTTTTCGTTTATTTTATTTGCAAAATAAAAAATTGTACTTGATGAGTTTATGCTTCAAAGCGGCGCTTTATGATCTGTTGAGATATTAACAGACATTAGTGAAATTGACAACTTGCAGAAAGGTGTTAATGTTTTCAATCAGTTGACGACACGTGACTAATTCATAAGAGAAAAACGAAAGAGAGAGTGTATGTGCCTTGGTTTTTTTGAATAGTATAAATCAATCAAAGTAAGAGAAATCGATTTCAAGCTTGAATATAAATAAAAGTCCATCAAGCATATTTTAACAAATGTAAAAACTAAGCAACTAAAATTTTTTTTAGAATATGTAGAAATTCCTATGTGTTGCTTATTAACCGCTAATTCATTGAAATTTTTAGAAATCATTTTTTTTTTTTCAACTTATAGATAATATAAGTCAAAAGATAAGAGCTAGGCCTTCAAAAATAATATTTGGAATTGGTTGTCTTTAAAAGTAATTTGCTTTATATGTCGAGTATTTAGACCCATAGTTCGAAATCACAAAGGGCTTATTATTTTCTTTATTTTAAATGATTGCCCTGAATCATTGATTTGCAAATCTACTCAATTTTTTTTTAATTAATACACAGGTATAAATCTAAAAATTTCGAAATGTGTACAACTTTTCTCACATTTACTAAATATATTGTTTGTAGATAAAATTTTCTGAATTGCGTTCATAAAAGTCTAAAAATTACTTGCGAATCTATAAATTTACATTTAAGATTTTTAATAATGTAATCTCTGCTTAATGATCTGTTTTGCAACATTGAATTCAACAAAACATTAAAATTCAGATTAATTTTCGGTTCTATATTCAGTTGTTTGTTTATGGGGATTTACATATTTTTTAAATAGTTTTTATGAATAAAAATTTAATAAATGTTTCAAAATTTATAATATGCCTGGTCAGTTTACCTGCCTTAAATTAATTGTATAAAATGATATATGTTATGTAGCATATATTTTACATAAATCTAGTTATTATTAAAAGAGGCTAGGTGAATATAATAGCGAATAAAGAACATTTGGCAATTTGATTTTGATCAGTAATTTTTTGTAAATTTTATCGAAATATCGGATAAATATTCAGTATTAAAAATCGATAAGTACAACTACAATTTTAAATTTTTAAAGACACCCTATCTGATTTTGTTAAAAAAATTCTAAGCTTTTCAACAGTTGTATATTCGGAAAATATTTTTCGATGATTCTTACGATCTCAAAGAACAAATGAAATATTCTTTGGTATATTATTTTCTTTGAGTAAATTTAAGTTTTCAAAGCTTCAAAACCATTTAATAAGTAAATTGTTAAAATTTAGATTTCAATTTTGCACGAACATACATATCACCAATAAATAAAAAATTTAATTGTAGACAACAATAATTTTAAGCATTTATGTCTTTAAACAATTTTTTTCCTATTTTTTTTTATGTAGTTTGTTTTCATTCAGATAAAAAAAAGACAAAATTTAATAAAATGTATTCAATATAATTTTTATCATACAAAGTAATTTATTATGTCAATGAGAGATAAGAAAAAGATTATCATTCAAAAAAATAATTGTCTTTTTCTTCAAAGCCCATTTCGTGAAACTATCATACAAATGAATAAGAAAGAAAAATAATATAATTCACATATTTGCTTATTTAGTTTAATAAAAATGAATGTAGGAAATAAAATCCTCTGTTTTTTTTTGCAGCAAATGAGAATTTTCTTAATTTTTAGATGCCACAAAAAGTATTATAGATAAATTTTTTTAAAAATAATTTTAAGAAATTAAAATAATTAAAATAGAAATATTCAATTCAACATTTTAGATTTGAAAATTTAAAACGTGACTTATTAAAATAGTCATAATATTTAAAACTCTTAGACAAAACTTTAATGACTTGAAAAAAATCATTAGTTTATAACAAAAAATTAAATGATAATTGTAAAATGTATGATTTATACACAATGATTAATATGAATTAGAATTTTTTCATCTACTAAAGCAAAAGAATTTTTCGTCATTTTTGTCATTTAATTTATTGTTGATTTTCAAAACATCTCACTTTTCCGAATGCACAAGAAAAAAATCCTTATCGTAAATTTAGATTTTTACAAGTTACGAATTTTAAAGCACATGAAAAGAGTTCTAACATACAATATTAAACTTATCATTTTTAAAAAGAAATATATCAAATAAGCATCATGCATATTTGATCAACACCAAAATTCCGTATGTAGAAAAAAAACTAGTACATTGACTTTGAAATATTTTTTTTTTTCGATAATTTAATATTTTAAATTAATCTAAAGAAATCATTTTTACCCTAATTGAAAATTATTTAGTTCTAGCTGTTCACGCATGATAAATTAGTCGTGAAATTTTACAAAATTTGATAGATATTTGTGTTGTTTTTTATTATAAATTTATATATAAAAAAACCATTGCTATTCTAAAAATTAGATACCATTTATAGAACTAAAGATATTCAAATCACTATTCGAACAGGAAGTAAAATTTATTTGAGACATTAATTATTTTGCTCGTTTGAATTAGTAGATTTTTTCAATCAGGTTTAAAGAATAAACCAATAATTAGATAAGCATTCTCAAATAAGCGAATTTTCGTAACTTTCAGATAAAATTTATTTTTGTATTAGCCCACACATTTATGGAATAATTTTTAATTTAAATCAAGAGCTTCTTTGAGTCATTTGAGTTATCTTTTTTCTATTGATTTGAAAATATATTAAATATTTTTCAATCTATTCAATATTTTTTGCTTTATAATTTTCTATTAATAGACGAATTTAATCACAAAAAAAATCAAATCAATTTTATTTTGTAAAAATAAAAGTTATAAAAATTATTATTTTTTTAATTTTATAAAAGTAAAAACAATGGCGTCCAATTTTTAATAGGTGCGTGTATTACGACCATAATGGATATAGATTTTTAGTAGAGTTATCTATACTATAACTATATAAATTATATTAAAGACATTATTTGCTTTTTACTTTCAAAATGAAGATACTATGAATAATCAGCTAAAACAATTCATTGAATCTGCCATTAAGTTCAATACATCTCATGAGCTTTCATGTATTTTATTTTAATTTATATAATGAACTTATATACAAATGTGTGAGCTATACAATTAACTTAATTTGACGATTTCATTTTAGAATTTTCGATTCACGGTACATTTTAGATGATAATCTATTATGTTTTATGAATAAAGACAAAAACAATGCCCTATTCAAATTATATTAGCAATGAAACTATGAATAGAACAGTTCATATATATAGTATTATGATGTACACAGAATATTAAGTTCATGTAAATTTCATTATGAACAATATAAAAAAACACGATGAGTTAGATTCATCGTAGTTTGAATAAAAGAACTGATCACACATTTACTAATTGTTATCATGAATTACATATTTTACAATGAATACTTTGATACGAAATTTTTTTATTTTTTTTAAATACTAATCTACTCCATATTTATATATACATATATTCATATATATCACATTATAATATATTATTTATAAATGTTCATGAACTTTGGAAAAAAATGTTTTCAAGCATAAATGAGACAACGAACATTTAAAAAATGCAAAATTGTGATTCATAACCCAATATCAATAATAATTTTTCTCATATACGAATTTAGTTGGATTTAAAATAAAAAAAACAAATTTCATTAAGTAATTCTCAACGAATTAGTATACATAAAACAACTGTGCTTTTCACGTTTCCATGTCAAAAAAAAAACGTCTGCATCGGCTACTATTAAGCACTATTTTGCATCTATTCAATAACTGGCCATTCAAACATAACACGAGAGAAATACAATTTTTTTTTTGAATCATCTATATAGTTTTTCAAGTCTGGACACCAAGTTGTTAAAACGGCTGCTGAGTGTATTTACAGGGTTCAAAGTTATATAATTTCGATTTTCAGGTAAGTTACCTCTGTTTAAATAAAAAAATATAGAATTTTTGAATCTTTTTTTCTAGACATTTGTTATAAAATTCATATTGCAAGCCAGGCTAACAGAAGTCATTTTGATTTAACTCAGTTTAAAAATACTCAAAGTTTTACTATAATTATAATGACTTTGTTTTATCAATAAACCAGGCATAGTTAAAAATTTTTTCTTTTATACTTTTGAATGTATAATATACAATGTATACTATGCAATACACAAAGTGTACTGAATCTCATTTCTTTATATTTGATTTTCTTTACATTGACTACTAAATTATGTAAAAAAAAACTACAATTGACGTCAAATCACTACATTATGTTCAAATGCTAAGAGTCAGCTATTCTAATGAAATTTTGTGATTTGAATTTGATTTTTTTTATTTAGTTTAATTGCTCTTTGTTTTTTGATCTTATTGATTTTGTATTTTTATTAGACAAACAAACATAATCTACTATCATCTTTGTAAGCACTTACATTTGCAAACGTAACTTATCTTAGGTAAATTATGAATCATTGTATTTTTCATGATATGGAATTTAGTATTTACAGCAACTGACCATAAAATATTCGTAATCAAATAATAAATCAAACAGATCATCTTTAAAATGCAAAGTTACATTAAATTACTTGATGTTTACATAATCTAATTTCAAAATATTCAGAAGAATCAAACATTGTTTCATACAATAATGAAAAAAAAAAACATTTTTTTTATTCTTTAAATATATTGAGAGTAAGTAATTGACTTAAGACTGTAAATATCATAATCTAATAATTCATTTTAGTTGGTTTACACACTAAATTCTTATAACGTGAAGTCTTATGCAAGTATAGGTCTATATATTATAATAATTATTATTTTATTTGTACTTCTGTTTGTTCCTAATTTAGATTGGTTGAACGACCAGGTTTGAGAATATGATATTTTACCTGTATTGTATAACATCGAGTAGTAAAAAACTTTCAACGTCCAAATTATTTGGACAAACTTAGATTTTCTTTACATTAAAGCTAATGCTGCCCTAAAATTAACAAAAGTTCACTTAAATATTAACAAAGTCATCCAAATATTCAAAATATTAATTTCTATGAATAAAAATATTGATTATCAAATCAAATTTATTTAAGAAGTCAAAATTGAATTTAATTCAAAAATTCACATGCAAAAATTTTTTTAAATTTAAAAAATTTATATGCATATGACTAAATAAAAGTTAAAAATCTTTGATCTAAAAAAATCCAAAATGAAAAAAAATATTTTTAGAATCATAAATACGATTTGTTTTGCAATAAAATCAAATAAAAAGTCAAGTTAATGACATAGAAATGAAGGGTAATTTTTTTGACAATAGGTTTTTTTTAGGTCTAATATGTCATGTTTTGAGATGAAAACTAAAATTTAATAAATTGTTCGATCATGCCTTTTCAGGTGGTTAGTCACATTCAAAATAGATGAACCAACAAATTCATCTGAAAAATGAATTAATAAAAAATAAATGATATTGGTCTTGTGCCGTCAAGAGTAATAATTGATGATTAAACTTGTGAGACGATTAGTTTATAAAAATATCATAATATTTAAAAATATGCCATAAATAATTTTTCATTTTGTTTTAAAATTTACCTGTTGTTATTCTCAACTTTTCTATTTATTCTTTTATACTAGCTCAATTTTATGAAGAAAAAACTTTGATTTCAAATTGAAGTTCAGCTGTTAAACATCGAAACGATGTCAATCTTCTTTTGAAAATTTGATACACTATTAGAATAAAAAATAAAAATTAAAAGCATCTGTTGTTGATGGTTTGAAAATCAAGAAAAGAAAATTTAAAAATAAATAAGTAAATAATTAGAAAACTTATGAATTATCTTAAGAGATATATATAATGATTTTTAATATACGATCTATTTATGTCATCAATGATATCCAGTGAATTTTTCAACATGCAATAAAATTTAAAAAAATTTTACGTTTTTGACAAGGCTGAAAAGTAAAACATTTGCAAATTATGAGTTAAATAATATTGTGCTTTATATATATATATTTTTAACTAACCGAAAATCGACAGAACCAATCAAACTGACGTTAAATCAAACTGAATCTTATAAAAACTAAAATGAGAAAAAAAAATTCTTTACGAATATTCAAAATTTGTTTGAATTGAATGCAAAAACACATAAATGCTCTTCCAGAATTAAGATGAGATGTGTAATCATGAAAATTGTTACGTTTGATTCGACCAAATTTATAATGAATAGAAATGATTATCATCATTTATCTAGTGCGCACATTAGTCATTTTATTCTTCATATTTGCGCGCAACCAGTTCTAAATAATCTCTTAAAGTGTCTTAGAAGACACCCACAAATTATTATTTCGAAATGGCACATTGAATTAAGTATTGTTAAATTTTTTTTCAAGAATCTTTTGACTTAATTCACGTCTATGTATCTCATTCCACATATATTAGTCTAAATTTCAATACTAAATATTTTTACAATAAATTCAAAATGAGCCGATGAGTAATGCATTGTTAAAATTTTTTTGTACTATTAATAAAATTTATGAACACATGAAATAGTCTGTAAAATTCAACAAATGAATATGCCAGATTTGTAAACATAATAGCAACAATGTCAGTCTAAAGATATTTTTGCCTTTAAATGTATCAATTTCCATTTCAAAAATAGATCTTTAGATTCAATTTTGAATTGTAGTTTCTATTGGCAATAATTGAAAATTATGTTCTCAAAATCATTCAGAACAGATAAAATGAACTACGGAGACAATAAAGAACTTGATACAATATATAGAACAAATTTTAGATGTTTTGATGATAAAATAATGAATAATTGTGAAATTCTTTTGAAATTTGTAAGTAATCTATAAGTACAATTAAATTGATATAAGGAAAGATACTAAACATGCATTATTAGCATCTTTGCAGTACGCCAACTATTAGAAAACTTTTGATATATGTGTTTTTTCAATACTATGTGTTTCTTATTATATAATAAGTTATCATTTAATTCAACTATTAATTTTGTGGTAAATTTATTTGAATAACTGATAATTATTTACAATTCACCTGTTATGTACCTTTGCACACTTATGCATCTCTTTGCTTGTTTTTGATTTAAGACTTCAATAAGAATATGCTTACTTGAGATTTAAAAATTTAATTTTTATTATAAAAATAATTATGCGAAAAATTACCATCCTAATATGCTTTATTTGTAAGAAAATATTTAAGTAATATTCAATAGATATATCTATTACACAATATCTATTTTTATTTATTTAGCGTTGCTGTGGTTTTATCAATTAAACATAAATTGAACTATTAAATAATGGTATGCCACACTTATGCAATTATTCATTAATCATTCTATAGTCAATTAACTATTATTCTGTTCTTACTATTATCATTGTGATTATGAATGTCTGAACGGCTCAATCTGAGTTATAGTTGATGAATATACCATTGCATGTTAGTCAATTTCTTTGGTAAAAAATCTTCTCTTGCATAATTCAAGCAATTATTTTTGATAGATAATCGTATGCTAAGGTCAACACATTTTGAGGTAAATGATGTATTTTACAAATTAAGGTTATCATAATATACTTTACAATAGACATAATTTTTTATTATACACTTTCTTTGTGTCGACTCTTCTTTTGAACAAATTAACCTTAAAAGGGAATTAAATCGAGTGTATAAGATTTTCATATGGAAATATCTGCTAATAAATAAAATAAAATTAATGGATCAAATTTTGAAAATTCAAATTTCAACAAAAATTCAATAAAATCGAAACACAAGTAGTATTATGGTGTAAAGCTGACGAGATTAAATATTAGTATGACTATCAGCGGTGGTCAACCGTTAGCTTAAGTTTGACGGCGCAAAGGGAGGTCTACTTATTAAATGACTCCTTTTAAATAAAATTTTATAATAAATTACACAAACTTAAACTACAATTCACTCAAAGTCAGACAAAACAAAATCTAATGCGAATATATTTTGTGTCTGCGAAACAATAAAGAATATTTTTGAAATTGCAATTCAAAAGATTTTAATTCATAATTTTGTGTTATATTAATTAAAAACTGCTAAAAAAATTAAAACAAAATGATTTTCAAATTAAGATTTCAAATTAAATTGATAATTTGAATTAGTCGCAAATCAACTAATAAATGACAAAAAAAAAAAAACAGTTAGATAAAAATGTGTGGGATTTGATAGTTTATAAAATTTAGCATCATTTATCAATTATTTATTTCTAATGCTTTAAAATTTTATGCTTGTAATTAAAAAAAATTTCATAAATTTCAAACAAACTATTTGAAAATGATATCTATAAATTTGATTTGATATTATGCACCATTATCTTTTAGTATCGAATCAAAAGAAATCAGGTTAAATCAACACTAACTGAATTGAAAAAATTATTCCACCTGATTAACCATTTATATATTTTATTGCATGATCATATTAGTCAAATTAGATGGAGTATATGAAAATATTCAAAAATAGCAAAATTACCTAAAACTTTTAAACTATTTGAATTGATTGTAAAATCTTGAAAGGAATTTTTGAGCTCTAATTAATTTATTAAAAAAATTCTCTTTTAAAAAAATCGCTTTTCGATCATAAATTATATAATAATATTGTAAAGCACACCTTATTTTTTATTTTTTGCCGATCATTAAAATTATTGGCGTTTTATTCACCGTGCAATTTTCAGTAGATTATTTATTTTCATTGTTTTCTAAAAAAGGATATTTGCGAAAAATCGAATATAAAAATTATGATTAATAAAGCATTATTAATTTTATTACTAATCTCATTAGCAAAAAAATCCTATTCGATTAAAATACTTTCTTTTTAATTTAGATTGGCCGAGTAGTTCTTGGGCCTACTTTAAATTAATAAGAAAGATTAAATCAATTTTCGTTTGAATTTTCAAATTTTTGAGTTAATTAATTACACTTTTTTTTGTTATCAAATGTAAATTAAAATTTACAATGAACAATGTCAAAAATAGAATAATTTAAGTTGACTCTATCTTATTATTTTGTAAAAGTTTTAAAAATTTTTGAATTTCAAAAATATAGTTTAATAAAATTTTTTTCTTTCATATTGGATGATTAAAAAAATAAATGAAATCGGCATCAGTTGTTAGTCAAATTATTTAAAAAATATCATATTCAAAATAAATTTTTCATTTTTTTTTTGAATTTTTATTCAAATAAATAATTTATAATAAATTTAAATCGAATTCTTACATATTTTAAATTTCAATATAATCATTTGAACTATTTCAGCAGAAATAATTTAAAATAAGTTTCGAATTTTTTTAGAGTTGTGTATTTTGAATCAATTCTTTTCAATTCAACAGTTAAAACAAAATTTTATAATTTTTTTAAATATTTATTCAATCGATCAAATGTCGTAATTCCATATGAAATTCAAATAAGTCAAGTGGCTAATTTTATTTCGTTTTTAGTTTAAAATTCTTGATTTAACAAATAAAACAAACAAGCTCTTTGAACAAATGAGTCAATTTTGATAAAAGATAGATTTTTAAGTAAAATTATTGATTTGTTTTGTGTTTTTTTATTCGATAATTAGACATTTCAAATTAGGCATATAACCTCTAATTGATCATAATCATTACTCAAATTAAACTAAGATAAATGTACAAGTTATGAAGTTTTAAGTTGTATTTTGTAAAAAAATCTTGATGGGTAAGTAAAAGCTTCTTTTCTTTACAAAGAAGAGCCTAAAAATATACAAAATGGATTATACTTATTAGGGAAATATATGTGTTTCAATTTGTTATTTATAATCATTATAATTTTGGCTATTATATTAATTTTTTTTTATTTTTAAATCTATTGCAGCTTGCTTCAGTTCTAATAAACTGACATCAAATAAATAGAATTCGATGAAAGTAAAGACTCAAGAAAAAAAATATTTTTTTGAGATTCAGATATCCAAAGAATCATTAACGTGATTAGTGTAATGAAGAAGTAAAAAATCATAATAATATTTATTGATTTTAAATCTTTTTTGACTTCATACACTCATATACGCTCAAATTTTCTTATTTTAGAAAATTTTTTAAAATAAAATGAATCACAAAAAAAATCGAGTTTTTTTTACCAGTAGTATGGATAATGATTTTACACTACTCGCAGATTAGTACTATTTTTTAGATTTTATGCGAAAACTTTTCAATTTTCATAGTTTTGGAATAAAATTTGAAAATTTGATGATTAACTTTTCAATTTTTTTCAACTTTTGAAACTTTGTGATGTAAGCACTTAAAATTATAAATAAAAAATTGTAATATCTTAAGCTTTTTAAAAATCTTTACTTTAAAGTATTAAAAATGATCAATTAGTTTTAATTTTTTCCTTGAATTCAGAGTTAAAATAATACACTTTATGGTTTTCTATGGTCAATTTTTGATTTTAAAAGTTTTCGTTATTCTATTTTTTTTTTTGATGAATAATCAGTTTGCTCTCAAAATTAATTTATATACATTAACATCACAAAAAAAATTATTTGAAACGCGATCCGTCATCACTACCAAAAAATCTTTTATTAATGCTAAAAGTAATATATTTTTTAATTTATATATTCAAAATTTTTTTAAATGATACCACACAT
>BLXL01010136.1:0-25222 GCA_023170135.1 Acarapis woodi
CGAATACACGAATTTGAATGTTGTAAGCACGATCAACTTATCGTATGTGTGCTGCCAGTTTCAGAATTCGACTAATTCTGCAACTGACTTACATTCTAAAAAGTTTTGCAAAAAAATTTGTATTTCTTAGCATTTTTTTAAGACTGATTTCTAGAATATTTTATTTTATTTTATTTTATTTTATTTTATTTTATTTTATTTTATTTTATTTTATTTTATTTTATTTTATTTTATTTTATTTTATTTTATTTTATTTTATTTTGGTTGTTTAGCAGATGAAGATTTTAAAAAAAGGTTCAAAAAATAGATGAATGAAGATGTACATTTGTGTATATCATGTGTTTATGAAACGTCATATATTGAAAAATTTAACATAATATATTCTTTAATCTTCTTGCCTTTAGTCCTATGAGTGGTCATACTTTAACTTGCTATTATGTGTGTAAGTGCGCAGTTTACACATCCAATATTAAAACAATAATAGAATATATCAACAGATTTTTTAAAAATGAAAAAATTGAATGAAACCAGAACTGATCATAGGTGATGATAAAATCACGCAACGCAAAAAAAATTTTATGTCAGTATATTTTGTGAGTTCATCTTTTAAATATTTTTAAGAAGAATATGACTGCCTATCACGGCACCTTATAATTTTTTTCGACATTCCAACGCTAAATTCTACTCGCTTTTGTACTCGCTTATTATGCATATTTAACATTCTGAATTTATCAGTACGGAGCGTAGTGCAGATTTTTTGAATTAAAATACAATGTATTTCGAATATTAAGTACAAAAGAGCATGTACTGCACATTTGAGTTTGGTAAATTGACTTGGTGATAGAAGAATATTTTTAATTTAATAAAAAAATGTTGCCCTGAGCAACGATTGCGTAAATTAGAATCAAAATTAAAAGTTTACGAAATGAAATTATATTAAAATGTAATACATTTAATTAACAGTGGTTTAAACAAATTGAGCAATAGAGCGGGAACTAAACAAAAAGCTGTTAAACTGTTTAGTATCTATTTCACTCTGGACAATAGTCGACTAGGTCTGATAAAAAGTATCAGTCAAATTAGTTCATAAAATAGTTTTCCTTCTGTGTTCATTCTAATTGACAGACTGTTTAGGTAGCTATCATTTTAAAAATCTTTCAAATTGTGTTGAATCTGGTAGATTGTTTTATGAAATACGAAAAAAAATCTAAACTAGAATCTGGAAGGAAAAAATACACCTGAGTGACAGCTGCTTTACCTTCCTACTAGAAATTGAATTTTTATTTAAAGAAAGACAAGTGAATTTTTTTTTAGTTAAAAAAACTTTTTAGAATCACTTTTCATAAAATATATATATATATATATTTTTTTTTACCGTCTTACAACTTTTCATTATCAAATAAACTTGTGCGCTCTAATATATATAATTTGGCCTTCTCTTTGTATATAAATTTTCAAAAGAAAATTATTCTGAAATTCTTCTCTTTAAAAGCCGAAAAAAGTCTTACGATTTGCAAATCGAATTTGTGTTGTTAAATTTTACGAGATGACAAGAGAAAAACAAGAAGAAAAAATTTCTTCCTCTCAAAAAGAACGAGATCACAAAGAGTGAGATTTTTTAGCTTGGATTTTTTGGTGTGTTCTCTTTTTTTTTTCATATTATTCGATAGTTATATGTACAAAGTTTAGACATAGTGTGATACACGACATATTGTAAAAAATTCTCGTTTAATAAGAGATCATTGAATATTATCAAACAATAAGCGAAATTCTATGAGCAGCCCATTTCAAAGGGCAAGACAAGCTAAAAGTTTCAAACAAGTCTCTATAGTGAACATTTACTTGAATATTCTGAACATTTTGACTGAAGATAGAATTGTGAACGCGGGCATGTCAAACTTAATTTATGATCCTATCGTTTCTATCTGGTCTTTAGAAAAAATAGCTGTTAATCCACTGGTTTAGTATATGTATATGTTTGACTCTAAATAATAACAAACTGGCTAGATCGGTTGCTGAGCCTGCCCTTAAGTTTTAGTTAAGCCAGGCATAGGACTGAATTTTGTACTTTTGCAATATGCATACTTATTTTTGTTAAATTTTTATTACATTTCAGACATATCATACTAAATGTATATGATTAGTATAAAATACATAATAAATATAAGTCGTATATTTGTTAAGCACACTTTATAAAGTTGAAGTAAAGTTATATTAAAATTCTGAATATAAGAGTACATGCATCTTTCCAACATACTGTATTTTGGTGAATAATTTGCAGATTCATTGTATGATATATTATGATGATTATAAAAGTGCTTACACAATATACATCAGAATAAGCATGAAAATTCAAAATTAGAAAAAAAATTTTGAATCACATATTATTGAGAGTAAAACATTCAGGCCTAGAAAAAGAGAAAAATACGTAAACAAATAGGCCACAGATTCTTTGTGATTTGAAATTAAGCAACAATTATCTTAATAGAATAAAAATAAAACACACGTTAGAACATGACTGAAAATAAAAAATTTAACATAGTTGAAATAGTATATTTGAAAAAATTAATTTAATTTTCATGCACAAAATAAATTCAAATAAAATAAAATAAAATAAAATAAAATAAAATAAAATAAAATAAAATAAAATATTCTAGAAATCAGTCTTAAAAAAATGCTAAGAAATACAAATTTTTTTGCAAAACTTTTTAGAATGTAAGTCAGTTGCAGAATTAGTCGAATTCTGAAACTGGCAGCACACATACGATAAGTTGATCGTGCTTACAACATTCAAATTCGTGTATTCGATATCGTTTTTTTGTGTTCGAATAATGTTCCTTAGATTTTTATAAACATGGAAATAGTGCCAAACTTTTCATTTTTGAATTTATAGAATTCATATAAAAAAAAATTATTCAACAGCAAATACTGTTCGTCGAACATAGCGTTTCTAGAATGCGACAATAATTTTTGGCGAAGACTAGTTAATTTGAACATTGTTTTGAATTTTAAAAACTGTTTTTCAATTCAAAAGACAGTTTCCAACACGCTGATACTTCTGTTCATAAAAGAAACATTCTAATATATATAAAAAATTTTAATGAAAAATTTTCTGTGTTTGATCAAGTGAAGGAAGATCAGAAAACTATAATTAGCTTCTAAGAGTACAGGTAGAAAAAGTACTAAAATGCTATTATTATCTGGAATGTCTTCTTATAAAAGACGACAAATTTGGTACGTGTGCAATGATAGTAAGAATAATATTTAAAAAGGCCAAATAATTTTTCTATACGAATCCATGAGATTATTGGTCAGTTTGTTATACCATTTATCATTGGCAATTCATTATTTTATAATTGTAATCAACTCGACTAGTGCTTTGAGTATTAAATTTTTAAATTATAATTTTATTACTACATTTGCCAAGCGCAACTATACAATTTAGTTACTACAAATCAGTTTTTTTAAAAAATACATTGTATTTTAAGGTTTATTGCAGGAAATTGAAAAAAAATAAAAAATTATGTAATAAAAAGTTTATAGATTTTCAAAAGTAAAATTGCTTTGATATTTTTAGTCTGGACATATAGAATTTACTTAAAATAAAAAGATGCTTATTAAACATCCATACAATTTAAAATTAAAAATGAAAAGATATTTAAATATAATTTTTAACGCAAAAAAATATTTAAAATTTAAAATTTTCAGCTAACAAATCAGTATGCTCGTTAAAAGATAATATCTTTTATATATCAAAATTTAAATTCAAATGTCTAAAAATTTTGCGAATTAAATGTTTTTTTGTGAGTATCTTTGAATTTTCTAACTTCTTTTTTAAAATAATTTAAATTGTCTTTGATTTAAAAAACATTTATAGTGTAGGTTTGAATCGTTAAATAGAAAGTGAACAAAATCTAATCTAATTTTGAATGTTTGTTGAGAGCTTGAATATTATCAAATTCTCTTTTTTTCTAGACACACAACGACAAATAGACATTCAAAATTTTATAGATTTTAGACAAGTATCAAAAAGTCGTCTGACCTATGCAGTTAAGTCGAATATATATGAGTTTAAGAAAAGATGTATAACCCTTTTTCTGTCCAAAAAAATTTCTAAAATTTTATTTAATATGGATTACTGTTTAATATCAATTTATTCAACGTGAACAGAGCTAAATACATCTTTAAATACTAAAGACAAGTTAAAAACATCTACTAAAAGAGAATTTTCAAAGAAAACCAAACCTGATCGCAACACTGGTTCTATTTGTTCTAATGTTTTTGTAGTTACTTATTACAAAAGCCGTTAGCACTCTTTTTTTTTCTTACGCAATTGACGATTGATTTATAATGATGTGGTAAGCGCATCCAGCTGCTGAAATCTAAAATCATAAAACAAAGAATAAAGAGCGACATAGATTTGTCGTCAATTAGATTTTGTTCTTTTTTCTTAATACTTTTACACTTGAATATATTATGTGTAATATATTATTGTAGAATTTTTTTTTTATTCGAGAGTTGTTTTTTGTTCTTTATATTTTGCTCAAAACAAGCTAATTTTTTCAATTTGAATAAGATTGAATTATAATTTTTTTCCAAATTTTTATCGAAAAAATATTCTTCTTGGGTGAGGTGTAATTTTTTTTTTCGAAGGCCAATACACTGTTCTATTTTAATAAATGAAAATAAAGAAAGATAATGTACGACAATTCCACAAATGATGTACGACACAGATTGGTTTAGCATAGTAATTTAAGTCAATCAATACACAGATTGTATTACGTTTAGATCTTATATGATTTGTAAAATAATGTATTTACAAAATACATCAAAGTAAATATATCTCAAAATCGGTTTTATTAAATGTTTGACTAATAGAGGAAAGAAAAAAAATTGACCTTTAACTTGTTCTTTAACCAGTGTCGAATGTCAATATAAGAACGATAAACATTCTCATCTTTTTTTTTTATTAGATTAGCATTTCGTATAGCTTTATTAGACTTTTTATTGCGCCAAAATACATAGTAAAGAGTAAAAAGTATTTAGTTTGAATTACACGAAGTACAACTAAGAGGAAACTTAATACAGTTCAATGATGTTAGAGTGCTACATAGGCCAATGATTTGATGCATGTATTCGTAGTTTTTGGTCCTTAAACAAACTTCTTGTGCTTTGTCTATATTTTCAAATACATTCAAAAGTATAACTTTACAATATGTTATAAAATTTAGTCGACTAAAATTGCATTAGAGCAATACAAAAAAGAATAATAAAAAAAGTTAAAAACGAATTGTAGCCTAAATGATTGACCAACAAATGTAAACACACTGATCAGTTAATGATGCGACCAGTGTCCACCGCTCTATTTGCTACTTGGGATTTAGCGGACGTGTGCAGATTTAAAAGCGGCAAATATTCGAACATCAAAAACATTTCACTAAATGTAATTTATCATAATTTATGTGCCTTACAGTCTGCTTCCTACACTTTTTCGTATATACTTTTCCACAAATAACGCTCTTTTTTTTTATTTTATATGTCTAGAGTGAAAATGTCCTTTTTAATATTCTATTTTCCATGAAATAACTTGATTTATTTTTACCACTTCAGAACTTTATTTTTTTTTCGGATTGTCGTCTCTTCTAGACATGTGTTTGTGTGCACTACACATCCTGATACATGTGTGTGTGTCGGTTGATGTGTCGACTTTATAAAGATCATCACCGATTCTGTGTGCTTAAAACATTTAATCAAAAGCAAAAATTTTTTGAGTTTTTACACTTTCGGAAAACTCATTCAAAAAATTTGAAAATTGTATTGGAACTAAAACAAAGTTTTTAGTCGAAAGAAAATTCTTTCCTATCACTTACTGAAAAATTTTTCAAATTTTCGAATATATTCTATGCGAAAAAGTGTTATGCTTTAACATCTTTATTATCATATTGTGCTAAGTAATTTTGGTCTATTTAGTGTACAGGGAGTTTAATTAGCATTCAGTTCAATGTCTCTACATATGACTAATGGTTTTTTAATAGCTAATACTGAAAAATTTTTCTTTTTACTATATGCGTCTAACATTCTAAGAAAGTCTGATTTACTAAAAGTTTTTAGGCAAAAAATAAACTGATTTTTTCTCATTCTAAATTCGCTTTCTTTTCTTGAAAAACTTTGAATATTTTTTTTTTCTAACGTTAAATGTATATATTATATATTAGATTTTTATTTGAAGACATGTAGTTATAATTATTTTTCAAAACAAAACGTTGCTTTTGCAAATAATTTTTTATTGAAAATCATTTGGCAAAATTCTCAATCACCTAATCAAATAGAATATCCGGTTGAAGATAAAGAAGTAAAAACAAATTTAATTTCTCAAAAAGAAAACAAACTACGAATTTAATAGAGTCTATAATTTTTTTCAAAAGCTGAATTTTTTTTTCGATTTGTTATTTTGATATGGAAATTCTGAGAACTTTCATAAATAAGAATTTCAAAATATAATCAAAAAACTATTTCAAGATTTTATTTAAATATATTCACTTTGGCTAAAAAAACATCTAATATTTTATGAAAAATTAAGTAGTTACTATAATTTTTGTAAAAAAACTTTTTAAAATAGCTTATTAGAAAGTATTTATGATCTGAATGATGGCGTTGATTGACATTGTTGAATCCGTTGCACTCTATCAATCATCTTTAACCATCACAAATCTAAGTTGTATATATTCATGATTTATGTTTAATGATATATTTTTACAAGAATGAAGTTTAACCAATTTGTCATTCTTTTAGCGATCCATTCGCGTATTTGAAACTTGCTTTTATATACATCAGACAGCATGCACACTTGTTTTTTTAAGTTATTATATTTTAAATTTAAACTTGAAAAATTCGCTCTAAAATCAAGACCTTCTAAGTAACGCAAAAATATCTTTTGGAAGTATCATATCTAAACATCGATAAAAATATTTCAACGCCATAAACACTAAAATTTCTTTAATATATTCACTTGCTAAAAATTATCTTTTGCAAAAATTTTTTTTAACTTTAAATGAAAATTAAAAATCAAGTTTAATTAATCTTTTTTTTTTCAATCCACACCCTTCTCATATTCAATAATCTTCAATACGAAATTTTCAATATCAAAATTCACCAATAAACAAATTTACGAATTTTTAAATGCTATTCCAAATTACAAAATAAAATAAAATGATGGTCTTGCATTTGATCGCTTTCGGTCAACTATATTTTTCAATTTTTTATACTTTCATTTTGAACTTATTTCAATATTTAAAATAAATAAAAAAAAAATTCTTCGCGTTTGAAAATTATTTCGTCTATTTGACTCAAAAACTTGAAACAATCATTAGCAGAAGGTGTAAACTCAATAAGTGAATCAAAAAGACAAAGGACATCCTACACAAGGTATCAAACTTTGGAGTTGGAGAAAGAATTTCACTTTAATCGCTATTTAACTCGAAGAAGGAGAATAGAAATAGCGCATACATTGTGTTTAAGTGAACGACAAATTAAAATTTGGTTTCAAAATCGGAGAATGAGTTAGTTTCTAATTTTTTTAAATAGTACTTGAATTTTGAATGAAATAAATCTATTAATTGTTTTTCTTTTTAATTTTTCTAGAATGGAAAAGTATGGTCTTCTTGTTGTTTTTCGATTTTGATCAAAATTTAACTAAATGTTTTAATTAATTTTGTTTTCTTTTTATTCTTTTTTTGAAAATTTATAGAAGAACACAAAAACCAAAACTTACTAGTTCCTCAAATGCCAATGACTCTAGGACATGACGGTTTAAATCATTTAAATCATTTTGAAATGAAGGCATAATACTTTAAAGAATGAGTTTTTTGTTAATGTTAATTTTTATCAATGCAATACTATCAAATTTAAATCAATATCACCTATAATTCAAAAAAAAAAACATTAATCATCCCCAGGCACAATAAATTGAGATCAACAGCTTTCAATCTTCACAATCGACGAATGTTTTATTTGAATGCAATTTGTATCTTTTCGGAATCAGCATCTGTCACAAAATAAAGTGATGCTATTCCTAAGAATATATTTTTCGAAATATTCAGCTTATAGTGCAAATTCTCCCAAGCTTTTTTACATAAATAGATCTGATATTTGAAAGTGACAAACTCTTTTAGTAAGCCAACATACTTAAAAATAAAATTAACAAATGAAATTTATAATTTTAAAATTGTTTACACGGTGATTAAAAGGTCTGTTTTTGCAAAATTTTGCTACTTATTCATTTTTATCAAATGAAAAATAATTTGTCTAATGATCGTATTTAACTAAAAAAACTAGTTTATAGATTCGTTAATAACATCAAAACAGAAAAAGAATCTTGAATTAAAATACTTACAAGTAAAAAGTTAAAAATATTAAATTGAAACAAGTATAAAAGTACAGTAGTTGAAATAATTTCAAATTAGGGCATTAAAAAATTAGTTATTTTCTATCTATAAATTTAGATGAAATCTCAATCTTAGAAAATGCATCGAACTTTAGTGATAGATAATATTCAAGCGAAAAAAAATTGTATAAAAAAATAACGAAAAATTTGTAGAATTAGGCAAACACAATTTACATTAGTGGATAAAAAATAGAAAATATACGATTAAGCATCAAAAACTTGAAATTGCGAATTCAAAATTATTATCATAAAAAGTAGGCAAATTTAGACATTTTTTTTAAAATTCAAATTTATAATTATAATCCGATCATTCATTGAATACTGAAAATATATGTATTTGTAGCTTTGAAAAAATTTTCCTAAATCTTGAAAAAAAGTTTTTTGAGCAAAGAGTAAAAAACAATAAAAAAATTGAATAACGATATAAAGATTGTTTAGAAGTAGTAATCAATTCTGAATTAAGATCTATTCACAACAAAAGAAAAGATAGTTTATCAAGTGCTTATTTGAAAAATTTCAGATTTCATTAAAAGAATCTGCGTGTGATATAAATGTATATTGATTAAATACTACCAGCCTATAACTTTAAATTAATAACATCTATGCGGTTACTAATTGAAAATAATAATTCCAATGTTAAATTGAGCACATATTTATTGAATGTGCGATCTAAAAATCAATTTGTCCATATCAGCCGACTTAATCAATCTTTCGATGCGGCTATTTAATTTGCAATTTATATGTACTCGTGTTTTAATAGCAGACGATTTGCATCAAATTTTGAAAAACGCAAAAGTGAGAGATGAAAAGTATGCCATCAAATTAAACTTGATTTTTATATTCAAAAAATTTGTTCTCACTGGGTAATCTTCGCTCAAAATTTAGGGTAAATTATTTAACTCAAATTTTAAACTGATAAATATTAAAAGAAAAAATCAAAACGATTTAATTGAATGCATTTCTATAAAATGATTTAATAAGAATAATTATCAAAACATTAAGAAAATGAATATTTTAGAAAAGCTTTATTCAAAATTTAATTGGGACAAATAAGAACTAAATTATTTAACACAATCAAATCACTGGAACAATGAGCGTTTAATCTTCGAATTAAATATTTGATATTAATTTTAAAGAAAGAAAAATGTTTAATGTGAAAAAAAAATTCTAAAACACGTTCAAATCAACATGTTCATCTTCAATTAATTAATTATCCATACATTTATAAATTTATTTCAAAATTCTAATAAGATTTTGCCAACTTAAATAATATTATTTTTTTAGAATAAATATTACGATTAGAAGACTGAAAACAGATATCATCTTTAAACTAACATCTAAATAGAATGCAAAATAAACTTCATCCATATACTTATCGAATCTTAATTAGAAATTTTACATTATTTTATGAACTATATCGTGACTGATCAGATAAATATCAATTTTTTATTCAATTTTCAAAATTAACGAAAAATTATATAATAAAAAATAAATCAAACAAAAAAAGCAGAGTCAAATGTAAAAATATCCTTGAATGATTTAAATTTCTCTATTTATAGTTGGAAAAAATTAAAACTTATAATTGAATTCACATTGTCAATTTATGAAAATTTTATCATATGAAAATATTTTTCGACAAACTAAATAAGAGTACGATTTTGCTGCGTAAAATATCTGTCTAATTGATATCGAAATCAAAAAGCATTTAATATCACATCAAATCTACAAAAAAAAAATCTTATGCAGAATTCGAAGTCAACAGATCAAAGCCAGATATATTTAATTCTCAAATGAATGATGATTTGAGTCTTATGAATTTTAATCTAAATTGCAATAAAAAAGGAGCTCTTTTATCATAATTTATTCACATCTACAAGCTTCACAATTTAAACGAAATAATTCTTTGCAGAAAATATTTTCAAACCAGCTTAAGTCGCAACTAAATGAATACATTGTTTATGCCAATCAGTAGACTATTTTAAATCCTATTAAACGAGAACTAGATCAGGATTTTCGAACTTTGATTCACAATACCATCTATGAATCTAGATTCTAAACTCTTCATAGCAAAATTTTTATCGTTTTTATCGACCGCTTATTGTCTATCATTATCTAGCCACAGTTAAATCACTTTCATCTATTAATTATTTAAATGAAAGATTGAAAATCAAAAATTATTTTTAGAATTTAAAAATTAAAAAAAAAATCAAATTTATTGAAAAAAGCTTGGTGAAGATACTTCTGGACATCCATATTTTGTAAATGTTGCACTAAATTGAAATAATAATTAATGATGCTTAAAAAACCATGTATTATATTGTAAGATTTTCATATTTGAAAAAAGAACACTTTCGGGAAACACAAAATGTAAAAATTGATAAAATTATCATTCGCAGAAACATCCTTAAAAGTAAAGATTATTATTAAATTAAAGAAACTATATTGATAAATAGTTTTTTATAGATCATCCTCTTATCGTCACGTGATCGTTTATTTCCTTTTTTTATTATTCATCAACTCATTTCGATCATTTGGATACAACTCATCATTTTTTCTTCAAGCATTTTGATTTGATCCATTGAGAAACATATATACTTAGGCAAATAAAAAAACAGCAAACTAATTTAAATCAGTACACTAAACATGATGATTGTATCTAACCCTAATAAATTGACTGACGTGTGCATGGTGATTTAAATAATTTGTAGAAATTGACTTTTAGTATACCTATTCGGTCAAATTGTTAACAATCAAGACATACAAACACTTTGATCTATAATACTACAAAAAAAGAACATTCGATCTTGTCCGAATGTGTTTTAGTTGCAAGCAATGAATATATGTAAATTTTACCAAAAAAAAACAATAATATTTTCTTAAATTTCTTTTTACAAATTTTTTATTTATTAAATTTCCTGTATCAAGCCTTTTTATACAAAGAAAAATTCGAAAAGGTTTTATTGTTCATGTGAAAAAAAACTATTGGCAATTTAAACAAGAAGATATGAGTCGATTCGACAATCTTCTAGCGAAGTCATTTCCAAATCCGATTAATTTAATAATAAGAAATAGTACCTGAATTGTTGTTGATATGTATCCATGTATAATTTATTTGAATGAAAAATTAGGTTGTAATACCTTTAGAGAGAAAGAAAAATCAGTTATTGATGCAAAGTCATTAAATTTGATCTGATCACATTTATATTTCTTTCCAGATCATTTGAATGCACAGTTAAAAATCAAGCTCACAAATTCTACCCTCTCTCTATCTCTCTCTCTCTCTTCAAAATAATGTTCTGTAAATTTGACCCCATTCTCACTCTCAATTTACTCATTGTCAGCACATAAAATTATAAATATAGTACATTTTACCGGCGTAATCAATTTAATCATCATTCTGTTTAATCATTCATTTGTGATTAAATCTTCTCTCCCACCCATTTTTATTCTCTTTATTCTCGCGCTCTCTTCTATTTCTCTTTGTCTATTTTCAAATATGCACACAATTAAATTTCTATTCGATTTATAGTCTTCACCTCCATAATGATTATTGTTTCTCAAGTTCGTCAAAATTATCCAATTTGAATAAATAAAAGCCAATTAAGATTGTAAAAATCTTTTTTATTTTTTTCATTGATTGTGGTTATTTTTGAACAAAGAAATTTAAAATTTACCTTTGAAATAAAATGTGGTAAGTAGTTATAATTTCATTTCAATGGAATTAGTACTTGAAAGAAAAATCAGACAAATATTGTTTTTCAATTGCGATTATTAATCAAATTAAGTTTTTCATTAAAAAATATTTATATCATAATTTTCAAATCAAAGTTAAAATATAATTATCTGTGAAAAATAAATATTGAAATGTCTTCAAAATAGATATTCTTGAATTGATTTTTGATTTTTAAAATATTATATCTAATAGTTAAGTTTTCTGAAATTTTTTGATTAGTTGAAAATATAATTTTATCAAATTTCTAGTAATTATTGCATGAATATCAAAAAGAAAAGCGAATTTTTCATATTTTCTATATTTAGCTCTAAATTTAACTTTAATGATCGAAAATTATAGAATGCATCCACATGCATTATATTTTGCTTCCTATACAATAATTTTTCTGCATAATATACAGTGATTCTTATATAATAGAAATTTAAAATTATAAGTGAGCTGTGCCCTTGTGTGTAAAGTTGGAAAAGTCCACTATAAACTTTTTTAGACAGGATTGACAAGGCTGTATCTAATTGTATTTTTAAAATACCTAATAATAATGACCAGATATTTTTTTTCTTTATTATAATAATAGTCTTTTGAAAAATGGCCAAAAAATCTTCAAATTTCATGTTTTTTTTTTTCATCATTTCAAATCATCATTATTTTTATCACATACTTAGTATTAAATAATTCGCATTTTCAAATAAAATTTTTTTAATGATCGATTTACATATAAGTGACTCTTTAAAAATCAAATCATTACACGTTTTTTTCATGCACTCACAGATATATTTATTTTACAACACAAATTTAAGTTTTGGCCTTAGTGTCTTCTTGCTTGAAAGAACTCTTTAGATGTATTATCTTATTCTATAAAACAAAAAAAAAAAATTTATAGAAAAAAGGCAAAATATTTTGCATTTTCTCCATGCTATTCGCCTTATTTATTATTCATATTAACGATTTGTGATGATACCTTAAGTGTGAATTCGAAAAATGTAAAATTTTCAAAAACTTTTTGTTCTGAGCTAGCATGATATAAGATTCAAAAAATATTTTTAAAATTAAATATATATAGAATAATTAATTCTAGTAAGAAGATTTTTAAATTTCGACGATAACGTGGTTGTAGACTTGAATTATTGAAAAAAAGTGCTTATTATCTAATCACTTTTCTATTCAAACTTCAGTCATATAAGAATAAAAAAGAAATTTGATGAAAAATTTAGCCTTTTTGCGATTTCATTACAAAACAATGTTCCGATTAATGTTTAGTAGGTTCAAAGTCAAAAAAATTTGACACGACTACATTTATTTCTGCTGAAATTATAGATAAAAAAAAAAATTATGATGATAATCAAAATTTCTTAAATTACTTTTGACTTAAAAATCTTTTATAAACTTTCAAATGATGAATATCAATTTTTCCAAAATATTTTTGGTGGCGTATTCGCGAATTATATTTTCAACTCTATAAATTCATTGGATTAGAATACATCACATCCATCTTGTCAGATAAATTTAGCACTGAATACCTAAAGAACAAGATATTCAATAAAAACAATAAACTTATCAAACATTATTTGATTAATTATTTCATGGTTTTAAAATTATCAAAACGCATTATCGTCGATGAAAAATGCTTTCTCATTAGTCATTTTGATAATAAGTTCTGTTTTTGGTTTTATTTTCAATTATTTTTTTTTTATTATTTTATTTTCGAACATTTTGTGTTTTCAATCATTGTGATTTTCAATGTAATAGACTATAAGCGAAATTGCATGCTTAAAAAATTATAGTTTCTGATTATGTTTTATAAATATTTATAAAATGTTATGCAAAAAAAAAAAAAAAATTTTTAATTTTGAAATAATTTCCAGAAAATTCAGTTGATCTCATTATATTAGTAAAAAAAAATTTCATTGATAATATTTAAAATCTTTTCGATTTTTTGTTTTGATTTATGTTTCTAAAAATTATTGAATTAATTTTATTACCATAGTAGTCACTTGTAAAATATTGGATTTGATTTTCATTATATAACATCTAAACTGTTGATTAGAAATAAATTAAATTTTCAAGTTTACATATTATTTTATCAATCAAAATTTAAATTTAAATATCTTTTTTTCCGTTTTCCGGTAAAAATATAAATTAATAAATCATCGTTTTTTTTTTATTCAATCAATTAATTAGTTATTAAAAAATTCATTTTAATTTTTGTATAGTACTTTTTTAAGTTAGAGTTTTTAATTTTTTAGTTAATTTTCATTTGAAATAAATTAATTATTTTTTATCAATTTTTCGACAAAATAGAAGAAAGTAAAAAAAAAAGATTTTATAAATTTTTTGTGGCAAAATTTTTTGCAATTTTAGTCAATAGAATTTAAATTTTTTATCAATAATTTACAAAAAGGATATTTTATTAGTTAACATAGATTTTTGATGACTTAATTATCATTGTGACCTGTATCGGGGAAATTTCATTCCTAATGATGATAGTCTATTAACATCTTTTGCCTCTATATTAAGATTTTTTCGAATTAATGTAATATAAAGTCTTATAAATGGGTTCAATGAAATTTATATGTACAAGTTTTATAGAATCAGAACTTGCAATGTGTTTCTTAATATCATACGATTGAGGTTTTTAACAAATTATATACATAAACTCATAATCATCAATTTTGAGAAATTTTTAACGTCATTGTTTTTCAACCGATTGTCTAATCATTAAATCCTAATGTCTGCTTTTTATAATTTTTCTATTTTTAAAAATGTCTAATCTTTATGACATATCAAAAAATTTTCTGAATGTGTAATATATATCCAGCAATGTTCGCATTGAGTATCTTAAACATCTGTTTAAATCATTAAACTTTTGTGTGAATCATTGGGCCGGTTATTGCTACAATCTTTTCTTTTAAATGGCACTCAATTTTCTTGGATTTTTTTTATTTTGTGTTTCATATCTTTTCATGCGCATGATCAAAAATCACGAATAGTTAAACATTGACTTGCGCTTTTTTTTTTGAATCAAAAGTCTCCAGTCTAAAATCGGCTTTTGTTCTGCGAGGCACTTATCAATCTTTATCTTTGCATATATGTATATGTTATTTAAGTTCACATTATCAGATCGGATATTTAAAAAATAAGATAGAAATTCGAAATTTTTGGACTTTATTTTGTTAATTTCAAACGAATTCTTAATTGATAATCGTTTTTGTTGTTAAATTAAGTGCTTTTTTATTCATCTTGTTTTCTCAATTATGATATAACCTTTGAATCAAAATTATGCAGAAAATCCCACGAATTAAAAAAAAAGTAAGTTTGATCTAATTATTTTTGCTATAATTAATTTAATTTGAATTAATTTGTGTCGAAAAATTTATATATCAAATTATGAATTGTTTAATTATCTCATTTTCAATTTTAATTTTGAAATTTAGATTTCAAAAATAATCTATAAATTTTTTTTCAAAATAAATAAATCTGAATTGCTTTTTTGAAATAGTGCTTCAGATAAATAGATTTAAAATACGAAATTTTTAAAAATTTGTAAAAGTTTTTACAAATATTCAAGAACTTTTTTTAAAAAAGGATTTTACTAATCCTATATTATTTTATTAAATTTTTGCATAGTCTATTTGTTTCACTCTTGAAGCGATTCTAAAAGCATTATCAAAAAAATTAATTTTTAAGAAAAAAAGATTACATAATCTTTCTTGACTGAAAAAAATCATTTTTGTTATTATTACTTTTATTTTTTTAATTTTTTTATTTTTTCATCCTATATTTTAAGATATACAAGTAATGAAAAAAAAAATTTAAAGTTGTTTTTCTTACTCATATCAAATTTTCAAAAAGAAATTAAATCGATACAAATTCAACATTATGATTATTGAAATTAAAGCAAACTGTATCTAATTTTAATGATTGGCTGAATAAAAAATCGCATTGACACGCTGCTTTGCACATAATGGCTCCGGTGTATGATCTTTTGCTTGACAGTATCCATTGCTTTTTATGAATATATTTTTTTTTTAATTTTACTTTCGGAAAAATTCAAATTTGTCAATTTTTGACATATCTAGATAATATAATATTCATCGCATCTGCATTTGATCTTATTCTTTTGCCCAAGGTTGGACCACAAAATTATTCACTAAAAAGCAAACAATTCCTTGAAAAATATTTTGGTGAAAATCTTAAAAGCCTTTCATTACTTGTATTATCTGAGAGAGACAGAAATTGAAAACATTTTTTCTTAATATTTTATGATGAATTGAAATTTAATTAGTTTCTTTTATTGCATTTACAACTTTGTGGTTTTACGGACATCTAACTCGTCGACATAAATAAATAATAGTGCAAACAATTTCTTGACTTTTTAATCCTCTTTGAATGATGGTTAAAAGAGCATAGTTTCATAGTTAATAACCTAAAATTTTTAATAGCCTCTAGTATGATTGGTAAAAATTATCTACACAAAAAAGTGTGTGATCTTCTTTTATGTTTTCATCCTATAATATAATATAAAATTATCAGACTACAAAAAAGATTTTCCTAATAAAGTTTTAAACCTCAACAAATTGCAAGGAAAAATTTCAGTCAATATGTCTTTCAAAAAAGTTCAAATGAAAACTTTCTAAGCGACATCTATCGGAAGATTTTATAGATATTCAAATTGATTATTTTTTATAATATTAGAATTCTAATATAAAATCAGGTTTAATTAAACATATAAGAATCATTTCAATCATTAATAGTTATTTATATTATTGAAAAAATTTTGAATCTGATATTTGATTCTTCAATATTATCATTTAACTGTTAAGGATTTTCTTTTAGATAAAAAAATTGTAATGAATGCAAAACTTTATTACTAGAGTTTTGAAACGTTTATAGAATAGCCAAAAATCAAGAAATTTCCTTTCAAATAAAATATATTTTAGCTTCGATTTGTTTTATTTTTTTCAAATGCGTGTGGTGAGAATTTTAATTTTATAATTAAATTAAATGATAAATATGAATTCATTGGAATTCTAAATAATATCATTTGCAAATTTTTAGTACCGTATTAAACAAACAAAAAAAAGCACATTTTCGAAAATTTAAAATTAAGTAATGAATTATAAATTAAAATTTAAAATTTAATTTAAATATCGAAATAAATCAAAATTTTATTTTGATAAAATATAAATCAAATATCGAGGTAATAGAGTTGTTTAATTATATAAATTGGGAAATTGAAATTTTTAGAAATTGGAGATATAATTATTGAGTGTAAATTTTATTTTGAATTTATTCATCATTCATTATTCATAATTAGAAAACTTGTATTGAAGAAAATTTCTATGTAATCAATTTTTTTTTAGAAAGAATAAATTGTTTTTATTAAAGCTAACATAAAATTTAATTATTACTAAATAAAATTATATTTATTCATCGAATAATATTCCTTTATGATTTCAATTAAATTTTATTTTATTCTTGTATATTACATTTTAATAATTAATTTTTTTTTGCTAATTGATATTTAAATCAAATATTCCAATTAGAGATTCTCATACTAGCGATATAAATTTTATTAATATATTTGAAATATAGATAGCACTAGTTGTACTTAAAATTTATTGAAAAAATAAATAATAAGTGTTTCTATATATTTTTATTTTTATTCAAATAGCACTTTTTAAATTTTTTTAAGTAAACTATAAATTTTCTATTCAAAATGAATAAGTTCATTTAACATCCAATAAGACGTGCTACATAAATAAAATAATTTTATGAAAAATTCGTTTAGCATTTCAACAATACTTTTTCATTCATCTACTATAATTTTCTTGAAATATTTGTATTTGAGCGCTCAAAATCAATTGATATTTCTTTTAACAAGTGGCGTTGTAATCGTATTGTTTACTGTGAAAATAAATTTAACATGAATAAAAAAAAAACGAAAATTTAATTTCAAATATTGAATCTCCCCATGAAACGTTGATGTTGTCCTTTCTCTTAAATAACATTGATTTTTTAGAATACGAGAAATGAAATTATCTCTTTTATTCTGCAAAGTTTCGATAATGCATTTAGAATGAAATATTCCGAAAACATGTTGAAATAATTTTCAGACTTTTAAATTCAAAGAAAGGGAAAAATAGTGATTTCATTTAATTTTATTTCTATATAAATACGTATTTCAGAAAATTCTATTGAATACCATAAATATGAGTATAAATAACAAATAAAAATATGAATAAAAAAATAATCTTGTCTGAGTAATAACTTTTGTATCAAGCAGATCAATATATGAATTTATTTTAATCTTCTCTTAATAATTTAATTTCATCAAAAATATTCTCAAAAAAAAAAAAAAAATAAAAAAATAAATAAGTCTTGACACATCAATCTTTATTGGTATAAGTTAAAAAAAAAGAATAAAATTAACAAATTAGATATTTTTGAATAGATGACACGATAAAAATTTTGCATGATACTTAATTTTTCTAATTATTTATTTTTTTTTGTTGCGATAATGAATAACGAATAATAATATAATGTTGATCATAATCTTCAGAAAAATATTGCAATCGACTGGATGATAGCTGTACGTATGGTACATAAAAATAAAAAAAAAATTGTAAAAACAATAGCTACATAGCATTAGCTGATAATAATTTTTATTGCTGATTCATTAATAGCATACCAAATATCAAAAAAAAAAATTTCATTCAGAAAAATGCCCAAAAATTTTATCTCATTCGAGAAAATTAAAAATTATAAAAATGTCTCTTTATAGACTAAATTTAATATCTTCATACTGTTCAATCGTATTTAAGAATTAACTAAAATTGAAAATATTGATAATATGCTCAAAAATGAAAAAAGCTTTATTCAATTTAGAAATTTCTAAATTTTTCACGAAAATGATTACGGACTCAAATAAATTTTGCGATCAATAGAAAAATTCTTTCAAATACACAATTTATTCTTCATTTCTGACTATCCGAAATCAAACAATTAAAAATAAAAAACGCGAGTTGATCTAAGTTATAATGATTTAAAAAAAAAATAATTACACTTTTCCGGCAAAGCAGAAAAATATTCATTTTGAAATTTTCGTATTCTTTATCTTACTATTAATTCGATACAGAACAAAAAGATAGAATTTGATTAGTTTTTTCTCATTTTAGCTATAAAAATTAAAATCCATCAACTGCAATTTCTTGATACCAAATTATTATTTAAAGTATATTTAATTTTATTTCTATTTTTCGTCTCATATTTTTGTTCGTTCGCATTTTTCAAAAAAAAAGCTAAACAATTATGATAAACTACAAGCAGTAATTTGTCGCAAGATGCAAAAATTTTATAAAAGAAAATTCAATCGAACTCGAAATCAAGTATTGATAATTTTGATATTTAACAGATATCGATTGATTATTTAATCTGTTCAAAAATAAAATTATATAAATAATTTTCTTTCTATTTCCATATGTAACGAATAAGCTACACGATTTTTGTTTCGCTCTTTCAATATTTAATCAGAAAACAGACAATCTAAATTGGAAAAAAATTCAAGGATATACATTTGAATTTGATTCTTGAAATGAAAATTTATTGAAAAATAATATTTTAAAAGCTTTGAATTTTTACCAGTTGAAGAATTTAATTTAAATTTTTTTTAAAAATTTATGAATTTTCGAGATATTCATTAAATAATTTATATCTGAAAGTTTAAATAACGATGAACAACAATAATCAAATCAAATAAATTTTTCTCTTTACATTAGATTATAAAAAAAATTATGCTTTATTAGTTTAGTGATTTTTATCTAGATGGCTATACTAATAATAAGTTGTTATAATTTATCGATAAAATTGATTTTTCTGACTTGAATATGATATCAAGTTATTTATTATGAAGTTTTGAATTGATTATCAGAAATATTGTTTCTGAAAAAAAAGCAAACAAAAAATTTTTAATTTGAAAAATTCGTAGTAATTGAAATAAATTTTGAATGAAAATGAAGATAATTACGATTAAAGTAACATATTTCATTTGAGAATTCTTTTTGACATTTGACAATAAAAAATTCTTATATTTTCAAAGACAATTTCTGGTTGTTGACTTGTTATAAGATTTTATACTAGTTTCTATTAACAGCTCATAGTCTAATTAGTTCTTTTGAATAAGACGACACCAAAAAATTAATTTCACTTTTTATTGACTCTCAAACTATTCTCAAAAAAATTTTAAAAATTAAATATATTCTTTAAGCTTAAGTTTCCTTGAAAATTTATTCTAAAACTACTATTTGAGAAGAATATTTATAATCAATTTAGAATTTGTTGCTTTATTTTATTTAATTTTTGAGATTTTCAAATATTAATTTCAAATTTTGACAAACTTAGATTTTTTAAATTTTATCATTTCAAAATATGCTTTCATCATTGAAACATAACATTACTCGAGTTTATAATATGAATTTAACTCATTGATTACCTATCAATTTAAAGTCATATATTTCATTTCTTATTTCGAGTTCAAAAAAAAAAAATAATTCATTGCAAATTTAAAATATCAAAAAAAGGATCTTTTTATCTCATCTATCAAATATATTTTTTTATATTAATTTAAAAATCGACTATAATTTTTCATCTAAGACATTTGACTACATCATTTTGAAAATTAAAATATCAAATAGTAAGAAAAAAATGAAATAAAAACAAGGAAAGGCAACACTATTTAGGCGGTTAATTGATTTATAATTACAAAAACTTGATTAGCCTAATAAATCTCATTGATTGGATTCAATTTAATTATCGGTGTTTTGTTATCCATTTTGTTTTTATTATTCTAATAATGATATTATAAGTTAGTAGACAAATAAGATTCAGTGAAAACAGTTATTCTCTTTTAATTATGCTTTCAATAGAATTTCAAATTTTATTCAATTTGAGTAAAATGAACACTAAGTACTATTTCATAAATAAAAGAAACTAGAAAAATCATTAATGAAGATTTTTTGACATTTAATGTCTAAGATTATTGTTTCGCTTCAACAAAGGTCTTATTCAATTAAAAATTTAAAAATTTTGAATAAATTTAATTAATTAATAATTAATTTGTGATGATTATTTAATATAATTAATTGCTCATTTCACGTCTAATTATTCAAACGACAGCATAGTTAATTTTCTCTTATTAATGTGAATGTGTTAAATTACACTTTTTTAGATTTTAATGTAATTATCAATCACTTTTGAATCACTACATTTTAATTTTAATCCTTGATCTTTACAATATTTAAGACGACTTGTGTCGAATTTCTAATTAATAATGAATTTATTTCTATAAATAGATATAATTTTTTTAAATTTCACTTCATTTTATTTTCTCACTTGAATAAAAATGTTTGTTTTTGAGTATTTTTTTTACTTTTTAAATGATGAATTTTTTTTTTATTTTTAATATAGATTTGTAATTTTTTGTTTAATATTTATAATTTTCTTCCTTTTCTTTCTAGTTTCTTGCTCATCATTTTTTTCATCACATTTGTTCGTTTAGTATGTGTTTATGTAATTTAACATATGCATGTACTTCTTTGTGAATACTGCGTGTACCCTATAGATCTGAATTTGTCTGTTTGTCACAATCTGTTTATGCATAAACACGATTCAACTAATTCGGATTTAGAGAGGTCTACGAAGTAACTCATAATTCATCAATTGGACAAGATTTTCAAATTTTCTTAATATATATTTTTTATTTTTTTTTTCATTTTATTTCGCCAATTTTCTACAAATTTTCAATCTTCAAATTTAATTGTTTTTGAAAATTAAAATCCTAATTACACATATCTTATGTTCAAGAAAATTAATCAAATCAGAAAAATGAGTGGACTGCTAATTATTATCTGCATTTAAAAACTGATTAATTAATACAAACGCGATCTGATTTAAGCCGTTGTCATTATTTGCTTTTTTTTCAGCGTTTTTTTATATTATTTTCTAAATTTTGTTTTTTTATATTAGTTTTTTTTTTGGTTTGTCTAATGAATTTCATTTAGTTTTCCTCGATAAAATCTTTAGACTGTTGAATCTACATGTTTCAGTATGTATACCATATTAATATGTTTGTTGAAGAAGAACGCGAATGCATTTTGCCTTCACTCACACAGCTTGGATGGTTAATAATTGTTTAAATATTTTCTAATAAAAACAAGGAATTATATACAAAAAAAAAAAAGAACAATTTTATTAATTCTATATGATCATTAATCATTTGTGCGTCAATCAAACCTAACGCTTAAGCTCGAACCAGCGTCTTTTTTCCAGTTTTTTTTTGCCAACAGTACTTAGTAACCGATGTACGGCTCCCTAGAAACTCTGCAGAATGTATTTTTCAATACTAGAACTAAATATTGTAAAAAAAAAAAAAAATATAAGTATATACAAAGAGCAGGGTCAAGCACACTGCTACATATGCACAGAGATTTTAGGTATGTTAAATACATATATTGGGTTACTACACATGATAATATACCATCTGAAACAGAGTTCCGCCTTCCTTAAATTTATTCTTTGTTTATAATTACAACCTCTGCGGGCATCGTCCTAGAAAGAAAGAATGCCGGTTCAGCTTATCGCACGTGCGCAGGCTAAGTTTAGTTTTATTTTTTCTTTTTTTCTAAATCTTATTTACCTATGATTTAAATATTATATTATCCCAAAGATTTTTTTTCCTCAAATTATTAAAATTAATCTACTAATACAAAATTCATCTCAATCGCTATAGAATTACTAATTCAAGTTTGATAGATTCAAAAACTTGGGCCAAAGTGATATGACTTTTAGTGATAGTATGTAAACGATTTATTATTAGATTACTATATTAGATTAAATACATAAATTTGACGAATTCATAAAATTATTACTAAGTGCAGATTTAAGTTCGAAGAAAAAAATTTCATTTAAAATTTTAAAATCAAGTTGTATTTACGAACTTTTTTTCAGGTCATTACTAGTAAGTTAAAAAAAAATAAAATAAAAAAAATGTATGATTTTGAAAAAAAAATTTAGATTTTCTAAATTTCGATTTGTATTTATGCTCTTTTTCTCTATTTTTCACAATTTCAACTAATGATCTTAATTCATGGTGCGTGGACTGGACTTTTTTGCTCCATTCGCATACAAAAGCAAAATTTATGCATTCGATCAAGGATAGACCTGTAATCTTAAGTGTGTAACAAACAAAATAATGTTGTGTAATGATCATACTAGTGTCTCTTAAAAACTATTCTTTCAATAATATTTTCATTTGATTTGCCTTTTGATCTCACCGAAGTATGAACATTCATAAAAATTGAAGAAATGCGAATTGTAAATTTGAATATTTTTATAGATGATTTTTATTTTAATTTGTATTTAGCGTTGCGATCGGTTTATTTTAGTTCAAAACATTAAAAATACGGCTTGAAAACAACATTTTTCGATATGAAATTTTAAAAATTTCAATCCGTTTTTAATAATGTAGCAAACGAATATTGAAAATTCTACAACAAACTATCTGTTTCTTTTTCGGTAGATAGAGATTCACACATGCATTTTTATAGCGCATATTGAAAGGCATCTAGTGTTAAGATATACAAAAAAGGCGAACAAATAGGCAATCACATATTACAAGTCAATTTAAAAAAGTTTGAACAAGAAAAAAAGGAAAGATCGTTCTCCGTACGCGCATATGACAGTAAAATAGAATCAGAGAAACAACTTTTATTAACATTATGAAAAGGCCTCAATATTTTTTTCAAAAAACGCCCGCCCTTTTTCCTTAGATCAACATTTTCATATTCTGTTTATAGGGAGTGTTTAGTGTGTAATGGTAGCACTAATCTACATACTTTCTCGATGTGAAATTGAAAACGAATCAAAAATTATATACAAAATTTGAAAATAGTATATATGTAATCAAAAGAATAATAATGTTGCTACGAATTCGTGCATTTAAACCAACAAAATTTTATGCATTTTTTTTTCAAGTATTTTAAGCTTCAAATTTCAAATAAGCTAGTATATTAAATAGTTTTAGAATTTGTAGAAATTGCAAGAATCGTATAATAGTACGAAATAGAATGTGTATTCAAAAAAAGCATGTGGAGTAGTCATATTGACTAAACTATTAGCATTTAATAATATTGAGAATTTGTTTGATGTTCTTCAAGCGCCACCTGAATTATAGAGAAATTCGCGACACAACAACCGCAACTTGCTCATTTCTAAAATTTTGTTCAAAGCGACAATATGAACTGCATGGATATTTGATCATTTCAAATGCAGTGTGTTTATCCGTATTTATTTAAGATCTTAAGTGATAGAAGCTTAGATCGAGTTAGTTAATCCTTTAGCGAGACCAAAGAATTATAGATTGAATGATTAGATTGGTAGGTTACTTAGAGTGACCTCTTTAAAATTTTATAAAATTCAAGACAACTTTAATCAAACAGTATTCAACTACATCTTTATATTTAATGCCTAATAATGCAATCAATATCATCTTTTCTAATTGGATTATAATCGGATTATGTAGAAACTATAAATCATTATTATCAGCTAAAAAATCATCCATAAAGTTCGCCTATTTTATCACTTTATATTGAAAAAAAAAAAAAAAGTAAAAATTTTGTTTTTTTTTTTTTTTTTATAAAAATAAAAATCAATATAGTTTAATAGTAAATTCGAAAATAAAAGTATAGAACAAATAAAAAGAAATTGAAGGAATCGATAAATTTATCAATTATTTAATGAAATAATATCAATTAAAAAGGCTAATTATTAAAAGTAAAAATAGATGTAAAAAAAAAAATTGTGTCTAAAATGAAATTTAAAAAATCATATATTAAATAAAATAAAGTAAAATTCAATAAAATAAGAATTTGGCTGAAGAAAATTGAAAAAAATCAAGAAAATCACGTATTGTGTTTCAGATTTGTATTATGATGATTATTAAATAAAATATTTAAATAATTAAAAGTTAGCAAAAAATATTGCAATGTGCCTAG
>BLXL01010137.1:0-27473 GCA_023170135.1 Acarapis woodi
TCACATTCGAATGCATTGAACAAAGTATTGACTTCGAGTCAAGGAACTTAAGCACTTTGATCGAAAAAAAAATGAAATTTTAATCTTTAGATTTAACATTATGGTCAATAACAGTGGCTATTTTTAAATTCTTGTGTACTTGAATTTATAGTACTAATTTTGAAATTGAATTTTAAATATTGCGATAATTTTTTTTTTTCATGAACATCTCATTAACTTGGAATGATTGCAAACTATTTTCATTTGAATTAAAGCTTAATCATGAAAAAATTAAAAATGAATTTCAGGAAATTGAACAATCAGTTTCGTCTATTTTTTCAAGTCTTTTGAGGAAATTTTTAAGTATTTCAAGGATTTAGTATTTGTTTTTCAAACTGGTAATACTTCATTCATCATAAATCATCCTATAATTTGGAACGATATAACAGATTCATCTAAAAAGCTTATTTTGAAGATAGCAAATGTTAAATGATCTATCTGTTATCTATATTGAAAATTAGACTATAATTAGACTTTTGTGAGATAAGGCAAATTCAAGAACTAAATATTTATTTTTTAGTCTAATCTTATCAAAATATGTGATTAATGTTTGTTGGCATTTTATTTAGGCTTATCCGTCAATAAAAAAATGAAAATTACAATTCAAATCAGCGTCAAAATTTTCAAGTTCGATAGACTAAAAAATTTAAAATCTCATCTCATGATTAGCCCTAAGATGTTGAATATCACAGAGAATTGATTTCAATTTTTTTTCTTTGAAAATCTTGCTCAAATGATGTTTACTATTTTTTTTCCCCGCAATTATTTTGAAAATCTAACTTGATTAATTAAATTGTTGTAATAAATCAAAATATAATTTATATATAATTTTTTTTGATTAAGTGTCGCACCTGTAAGATTTTAAAATTTAAATTTTTATTTTTTAATATAAAATTCAGAAATTTCAATATTCTGGAAAAATATTGAATAAAATTTTTCAAATTATTATTAAAAATTTGTTCAAATTTTAAAATCTATTAAAATTTGATTTTTTTGTTTCCAAGACAAAAATATTTTTTTGCTATCCTTATTATTATTATTCAAAATTATCATTATAAATAAGCACTTTTCCGAATTAGTTTCCTTCAACCAAATTATCAAAATAAGAAATTTTAAACTAAAATATAAATAAATTCAATGCAGAGATTTTAGATTATATTATTATATTATTTTTCTGTTTGAATAGGTGAATTTAGAAAAAATTAATTTAAATTAGATAATTCAAGATAGATATTAATTCTGTTAATATTGGTACGTATTTATGTGGCAGAACTGATTATTAAATTGATAAAAAAGTCGTGCATTTGACAATTTTAAAATTAAAAATAAAATATTAATTCGAGTAAATTATTTTCTTAACTAAAAAACTAAATCGAAATGTAAAATATTTAATGATAAAGATTGTTTGTGATTCTAAAAATTTTCGATATCTGACAGAATGTTTTTTTATGAATCAATCGGTATTAGGAATTGTGAATTTTTATTTCGAAAGATAAAATTCATCCTACAATTAAATTTTTAGGATCTGATCTATCTAATAAGTACATCAAAAACGGATTATAAACTCATGTTTTAACTATTCAAAATTAATTATTTAAAGATTGATGTATTTCATTATACAAGTAAGTTAATTTAAAATATCATTATTTTAAATAGAACCTAATTAAACTGAAATAGCCATTTTTTAGATAAATTTGAAAAATTTATAGAATAAAGTTTTTTCATATATTTTTTAGAAATTTCTAGTTCCATTTATTTTATAACCTGGAAATTATTTTATACTCAAAAAAATTTTAAAATAAGATACTTGAAAACTTCTTTCTTATTTTATTTATTGAATTCAAATTTTTATTAAATTTGCGATAGTTTTTGCTTGTCAACTAATTGCTACAATTTAGAGCTAAATTTAAAATATCTTTTTTTGAATTATATATATTTATATAAAGAATTTAAAATTTGAGTAATTTAAATCTGATGTTTAAAATTTACTAATATGTTCTAAATTACCTCGCCTAAAAAATAAAAAAAAATTAAGAATTACTAGGCAACAATTAATTTTGATCTATTATTTAGATATTTCTAAATTATTTAATAATAAGAAATTTTTGATTAAAATTGTCACTTGATTACTTAGTCAAGAATCCTAGTATGAAATTTTGAATCATATAATTAAAATTTTAAAAATTCTTTAACTAAGCTATTTTGCAAAATTTGATTTATCAATTTGTTTTTGAAAAAAAAAGTGATTTGACACTTTTTTAAGTAAATTAAACATTTAGAAATAACATTATTTAATTAAAATGCAAAAAGAAAAATTTTTGATTATCGTGTATAAATTTATTATTTCGATTTGTCTCAATCGCTGCAAAATATTTTTTTTTAAATTTTTTCAAGATTTTTTATTGAAGAATTTCTAAAGATAAGAACTTGTATCATTAATCCAATAAAAAACCTTTTGTTGTACGACTATTCAATATATAATAGAATATGCAATAATATGATAATTCCATTGTTTCGTATTTGTATGAAACTTATATTTGGATATAAATAATTTTTATATCTAATTATACAATATAGTCCTACTAAAATATTTCAAGCATATTGAATAATTTACAATATTTTATTAAAGATTGAAAATCAGAGATATTGATACGTTAATTTAAAAATTCGAAATTAAAGAAAAAAATTTAGCCACACCTGTTAATTTGCATTTTTTCTAAATTTGTTTTCATCTTGTCGATAAAGAGAAAAACTTTAAATTTTTTAGTGAAAATCGTTCTATTACTTTGACCATAAGTTTTTGAACATGAAATTCGAAATTTCCATAACAAAATTTTGATTTTATGGGATTTATTTCGAATAGTTAACTAATTTACTAAACTTTTAATTTTCTTTAATGTTATTACTTTTTCTTTTTTAAATAGTATACTTCAATATTTGATTTGAAGTTTCATTATAATCAAAGAAATTTTTAATGATGAAAATAAAAATTTCATCGAAATTTTCGAAAACAAAATCTTTGTTTTTTAGTTAAATAAAAACTGAGATTGGAGCAATTTACGTCAAACACTAAGAAAATGAATTAAAGTATCAAATAAACTCATCTAAACACTATTTTCAAGGTTTGATAAGTGTTCTATATTTTTTCATGATGAATAAAGCTTATGTAAATCGAATTGTTGACAATTATTAAATTAACTATTAATAGAATCGATATAATTATCTTTGTGTATGCCTTTATTATATATTGTACATTGATATGGTTTTTCGTTCGCATGCATAATTATAATATCGTTGCCCATAAAACATTGACAATAAACATGTTATTATGAAATGTATTTGTTGAGTCTCAAAATGTAAATGTTATAAAAATTTTGTATTATTTTAATAATTATATCCAAAAAAAAATTTATTTTTCATGTATTTTTAATCTATAAATAATTAGACAAAATAAAAGCTAAATTTTCCAGTATTTGAATCGATTTGAATGAATCTTTTATTAGTCTATGAACTTTTTATCACTTTTGTTATTGAATATTTAAAATTTGATTTGAGTTTTTGTTTTTTTTTTGACAAAAATATGGTTCTATTTTTTTTTATCCATCTAAAGATCATAAATTAGATTTTCAAGTTAAATTTTTCGAATGAAGTTACTTGAAAAAAAAAACGTTAGATTTTTTTGCTATGTTATTATTGATTTATACTCTTTTTTTCAAAAGATTGTCAGAAATTTACAATCTTGTAACAATAAGCTTTGCTTTAAAAGTTTTTAAAATTTTAGAAAATAATTTTTTTGACATTAATTATCGATGAATAGTTGAATCATTTTATCGATTGTCTTTACACAACTAAACTTAAAAATCTAATTTTTATTTTTTTTTTTTGCTTATGAAAATTGGTGGTCTTTAAAATAAACCCCTTTTGTTTCGAAATTTCTAAAATATTTATAAATCGATAATCATTGATTCAAAATTTCAAAACTTTACTTTTTTCAAATGTAATCCAATAAAAATTATAGTTTAAACATTAGCTATTCTATTAATAACGGATATTATAAATATTTTTACAAGATTTTGGTGAAACAAAAAAATCTTATTTTTATCGTCAATAATAATTTTACTATGTGTAGTTTGAATTTTTCAAAATATCAATAACTCGTCAATCAATATTGGAATTGTTGAATTTTTATATTTGAAATTTTCAATCATTATCTGAGTGCGACTTAATCATTTGAATTTTCATTATATTGTTAAATAATAAATCTTTAACAACTTTCAAATATTTATTAACATTGATAACGTCAATACATTTTTCGATTCTCTCAAGATCGTTTGGTTTTATTCATTCTTCGGCACTCACTTTCAATTTCAAACTTTCTCGTATTCGATGTGTCAATCGCAAAGTGAGCATTAGGGTTGTAAAATATTTCCATTCTAAATTATGACTATTAATTTTGAAATATGTTTACAGAAAATACATATTGAATAATAAAAAATTCTAAATTGAAGAAAATTTTTACTACTGAAAGACTTTTTTGAAGTATGCTTAAAAATTTATCACTTACTTTTTCATCAATTTACTAAAAAACTTTCTTTTTTTTAAAATATTTTTTTAATGCAACGGTAGCTTTGATAATAAACAACACTAATTCGCGTTCAGGCATCAAATAACTTCTTTTAATTTTGTTTATTACATATTCAATTATGATTATGAAATTTTTAGACTTATGATTTTATGAATGTGATATTTTTGTACTCTTGTATTAACTTTTCAGCCAATTTTTTGGCCAATAATTTAATATGTATGTTAAAAAATGAGCTCAATTTTCGAATTTTGAATATTTTCTCATTTTAAGAGCCATTATTTTTTATAAAGCCCTTTAATCGGCCAAGTCAATAGAATGAAAATGTGATTTAAATTTCAGAAAAATTTGCACATGTAAATCTTTATTGAAATTTTTTAGCATATAAATGTAATAATTAAGATAAAAAAAGAATAAATGAAATAAATCTTTAAGTTCAATGGTCATGATGATGATAAAAACTGCTATGATGAAAAATCCCAAAAATATTGTTGAATAGAATAAATTTACAAAATTGGAAAACCAATGATTTTAAGCCTTCTTAACTAGGATTCGAAATTTGATTTTACAAATCTTTGAATTGATTTTTAACATTTGATCTCATTTTATTGGCCGAATTATTGATAATCTTTACTAAAGTGTTTTATAATCTAAGTGTAACATCCCTTTTTTTCATTTCAAATCATAAAGTATGCACAAATTATAAAATATGATTCACATAAATTGGTATTCATTTTCTTGTTATTAATCAATAATAAATAATGATGATTAAGGATATAGGTCTTAGTATAAATTTTTGCATTTAAATTTTATTTTTTTAATTTTTAAACTTACTTTTGAATTTTACAAAAATAGAAATAGAATTTAAGGTAATTTAGGTTCATCAAAGCTTAAACTAAAATCTTTGATTTGAATTTTTTCATTTAAACCTTGAATAGTAAAATGTGATTTTTCCAAAAGCCAAATTCTTAAGCCATCGTCTTTCATCTCTTTTATGCTTGAAAAATAATCTGATTGTTGTTCATTAATAATTTTATTATACATTTGAAAATTCTTAAGGATTTAGCTAAAAAAAGGTGAATTTTAAAGGAGATTAAAAAATATTAGCTTCTGTTTCTTTTTGAATTTATCTTTAGTAATGAAGATAAAAAAATTAATCTAAATTTTTTACTTACAATTCTTAAATATTTTTAATTCGTTCATTTTACTTTAGGGTTCACATAGAGATAATAAAACTCATTACTTGTTTTCTACTTATCATTTATTAAAATTTTTTTTGTTCATTTTGAGTGAAGTCTAGTTGCTAGCAATATTCTAGAGCATTAAATAATAATTTTCCAAAGTGCCGTAGGCTTAATTTTCGTTTCCTTAATTCTATTCTTCTATTTTGAAAAAACAGTTGATATTGCCTTCTTAGATTAAAATTTTCCTTTTTCTATGTATGTTTAGAAGATAAAAATTTGATCACGAAATGCTTTATATAAATACACAAAACAAAAACCTTAATTGGAAAAATCGTCCACACAAGTCAACAAAATTTTCAAAAGTATCATCGTAAAAAATTTTGATAGCCCTTAAGTAACTCATCACACGATCGAATTAAGCTTAGTTTGTTATAATGAGAAACTATTATATGAATAAAGAATATAGTTTAGCAATTAATATTTAAAAATTTTAAACATTTCAATTAAAATAATTTTCTTGTACCTAATTATCTCCCACTGCCCGCTTAATCATATAAAATTATAATCATTCATTTATCCTAGTCGAGTTTTCTTTGTGTTCTGATGTTGAGAATTTTACGAATTAAATTTTAAATTTCAATTTTTCTAACATTTTTTTTTATAATCTCTGAAATTTGTTTAGAGTCCCTAAAATTCAACATACATCGTTTAGGCACTTCAAGTAATATGTAAGTTATTTAGAATCATTGAATTTAATTACATTGTCATAAAATTTCTTCAATAATGTAAATAATTAAATCGATTTCTTTTTGTGTTTTAACCCGAAAATTTATCAATTTATTTATTTATTAATTGAAATCGATCTTACGCATACACATCAAGAAATAAGTTTTTTCAAAGATTCAATTTTTTTGATTATTTAATGAAAGTCGCTTGGCAAGTTTGATCCTCGAATTTTCATATAATTCCTGGTTTTCAGGTAATCATTTCGATGTGATTTATTTTAATGTATGAAAATTTTTTTTAATCTACCATAATTTATTTTGAGAAAAAGGACGTTTGAATTTTTCGTTTAATCTTGATATTTCACAAATTTCTTGAATTGATTAATGATAGTGTTTAATATTAAAATAATCTTTTTACTGTATTTGAAAAATTGAAATAAGATATTTAAAATAAGATACTTAAAACCTTTAAATTTTAGAAATTTAAAAATCTTTTGAAATAGTTTAAAAATTCTTTTTTGAAAAGAAGATTTATTAAATCACTTATATGAAAATCTTTTCACGCCCTGTGTAATAGATAGATGTTAATGTTAGGAAAAGTGAATAGTGACAAAATGAGCAATTTTTATGAAAAAAAAATCAACAGAAAAGTTTTTTTTATTAACTATTTTTTCAGGACAGTTGATAACGTCTTACAATTTAGAAATCGCAAAGTAATAATAATTTTCAATATATTTATAGTAAAAAATTTTAATGAGAAAGCTAGATCTAATACTTTACACAAATATATCGATAAAAAAAATTATTAATCGTTCATGATTTCGAAATTCTATTTAGCTTTAATGAACTAAAAATTTAAATAATTGAAGAATCTCAATAAAGATGTTATACAAGACCACTTAAGACGATTTTTCAATTAATAATGAAAAATTTTTGGAAGCTCTAATTCAATTGTAATTTGAACAAATTAATTCAAGTATTCTTCGCCAAATAATAGTTTTATGAGATGTTTGATACATTTTTTCAAGTACAGTTCTGTGTTGTAAAAACTCAATGTTATATATAACACTAATATAAATACAAATTTTAGAATAAATATGTATTTGTTTTCTTGAATTCATTAGTTCACTTTAATATTGTGTCATGTAAATGTAAGAAAATCGAGATTGACTAATTTTGAAATTTCAAATATTATTTGATAAACATTTCACTTAAATTTGTGAATTATTTTCAAAAAATTACCATAATCAAAAAGTTAAAATCTTTGAATTTAAATTATCGTTTATTACGATTAAGGTATTTGAAGAAAATTTTTAATTATTGTTTATTGGAAATTTTTTGGAGAATGAAAAACATCTTGAAATTTGATAATTGAAAATTTGATACGAATAACAATTAAAAGCTGAGCGTATTTTGTATAGATAATCATCTGATTCCTATTGCCTTATTTTCGAAAAACAAGATATTTAATTTAAACTTAAAATTATAAAAATACTACTGCTAATAGATAATTATAATATTTTTAATAAAAAGATAATCTTTTATTCAATTTTATAGCTATCTTATTAGCAAATGACATGATTTTGAAATATATTTTAGACAGTTTCAATAATAATTGAAATATATAAAATTTGAAATAAAAATTAGATTTATTTACGATGTATTAACAAAATAAATTTTTCTCAATTATTATAGTTATTTATTACGATATCAAATTTGACAATAATAAATATATTCAATTGATCAGTTCGTTTTTTTTGATAATTTTTATCATCATATTTTTAAATTTTTTTCTATTATTATCGAATTTTCTTTTTATAACTTAATTTCAAGTTTAAAATCGACTTGATATATATAGAATTTTTTTTTAAATTTCTATGTGATAAAGAATTGAAAAAATATTTATGCGAGAAAAATAATTTTAGATGCAAAATTTAATTTTGAAGGAAATATTGGTGCGTGTAAATTTTACAAACTTTAAATTTTTTTTTTAATCAAAAGTTGAGTTTTGATTTCAAATCTCCTAATCCGATTATCTTATTACATCAAAATTATTACTGATATTTGATAATGATTTACTCAATTTTCTTCCAATTGATTATTGGTGTTGGATATTTATTTTTTTTTTCATTGGAATAATAATGATAATAACAATAAAATTTGAATACAGACATGATTTTGACATGATTTTGAATTTATTTTTAATCAATAAAATTAATTCAGTAGCATTTTTTTGTGAGAAAAGAATTTTTTTTTTGAAGAAATTATAGAAATTTTTTGAGTATTTAATTTTATTAATTTCAATGATGCGATGAGAAGAATATAATTTTTGATTCATTTTTATCGAATTATAACTACAGCATAACTGAATATTTAATATCTTCAATCGTATAATTCAAATAATGAAACAATATTTTTTAATATTTATTCAGAATAAGTGATTTACTAAAATTCTTAATAATAAAAAATATAAGTTCGAAAAATTAAAATTTTCAAAATTAGACGAGTTATTAATTAATAAACTGAATGAATTTCATATTTATAAATCAAATTCTATCTGCTTTCATTAGCCGAGATATAATTTTAGTTTAATACAATAATTTATCATTTAGGGAAACATATTATATCCAAACAGTAACAAATTAAGAATTTCTACTCGAAGCAGGTAATTTAACAACAGTAACAATACGTTAATATCTTTGATTTTGTGAAGTCGATTTAAAATTTTTTTTTTAAAATTCAAACATGTAAAATTTAATTGAAAAAAAAAGTCTAGACTAAAAAAAGAAACTGAAAATCTTTTATCAGATCAAGCACCTTGATTGCAAAGGTCAAAAATTATTTAATTTGAAAGATCAATTAAAATTCTGTTAGTTTTCTATTGTATTTATAAGAAGCAAATGGTTTCATTTATTTAAATCTACAGAAAAAATTTCTTGTACAGGACAAATTGCAGATAGGAAATATTTGATGTATTTCTAATTTTATAATGATAATTATTATTAGATTATTTTGATTTGTTGCTTATTTTTTTTTCGATAACTTAAATGCGCTGATAGTGGTCACTTTTATAAAATAATAAAAATTAATTATGAAACCCGAGAGAATAATAAATCGAGAACTTGATATTTGAATTAACATCCTGCTTTGATTTTCATGTAGATTGTAAAAACAGATATAATTATTTTAATAAGTCTATTTTGATTGTGCTACTGAATTTACAGTTATTGTAACTGAACTTTTTTTTAACAATTTGAAAAGGAAACAATTTAGAACATTTTGAAAACTTTTTGGCATACACTTTGCAATTCTTTTTTATAAAGAATTCTAATATTTGAAGTCTGTTGTCATGTTTGTCAAAAATTAAAATCTTATCATTTTATTCTAAGCTTCCGGTAAAAATTAATTTGAATCCATTTTTCGACAAAAATTTTACTATAGTCAAATAATATGTAAGGTCATTAAACTTTTTATACTAAAAAAAATCTATTTAAAATCATTTAATTTTAAGTATTTTTAGACTTCAAGATTGATCAATCAATACATAAAGTTATTTGATAATATCAACTTAAAAATTATGATTTATCACACACTATTAAACTACTGCTGTTTTGATAAAAATTTTATTTCTAATCAAACGATAGCTTAAAAGTTATCATAATAATTCCACTGTTTTACTCAAAAAAAAAAACATTTATTGATATGAATTTTATTAGAAATTGATTGGAAAACTTACAACTCTATTTTAATGAAGTTAAATTTAATAAGATGAACTGTACAAATTTATCAATAAAGTTTAAGGTTAAATAAATTTTTTGAGTATATCTTCTAGAATATATTAAACCAGGAGATTGTTTAATAAAATCGGTAATTTAAAAAAGAGAAAATAAAAGTTTTTTTTAAGAAAAACATAATTTTTTAACATGAATAGTCGGATAGATAGATAATCAAGCGAAAACAAAAGCATTTGCAAAACAAAAGCCACTATAACATATACTTTGAAGAGAACATCAATATATGATTTTAAAAATTCATCGAATAAACTTTCAGTATATGTTTTACATCTGCATTAATATGTAATTTCTATTTAAGTTATATCTGTAAGATTTTGACTAAAAGCTTTCTTGTAATGAATACATTTGACCGAAAAAATCTTGACTTAAACTTCATTGTTGTGTGTTTTTAAAATGTAATTAAAAGAAAATCCAATTAAAATAAAGTAAACCGAGCTACCTGAATTTAATTTGACTGTGGAAAGCAATTGTGAATCAGGTGTACCTTCATTCAGATAACAAGTTCATAAATGATAAAAATTTTTTAGTGTTAGCTTTTTTACCTTTGCATATGAAAGTTAATTAATAGATTCTCTGAACTTGCATATATTATTTTACCAGGGAAAAATTTTAAGTTTGGAAAAGAAGGAACAGGTCAGAATTTCCTTTATATTATTACTTTTATTTTTTTTTTTTTTGGTTTTATTTTTCCTAAAAACTTCAGATAAAATTCACCTCTCTTCTAAAAGTTTTATCATTATTTGAAAAATATATCTAATCAATAAACTAACTTAAATCAATTTTCAATTGATCGAATAATCATTAAAAATTATAATAAACATCATTATTTCAAAATAATTTTTAAGGCAATCGAACTTTTTAGTTAATTGATTTTTTTTCCAAATTTTTCACTACAAAAAATTCTTAAAAATTTTCCGTATTTTTTAATTGATCTATATTTTTATCTTAAATTTTATCAAGTGCACATAAATTTCATTTTAAAACAATAATCAGAAAAATTCAGAAAAATGTTTTTATTATCAAATTTAAGAAAGCAAATAATTAAACAATGAATTTCTATTTATAAAGAGATTGAATAATAATATTTGCTAACAAAAATATAAAACCAATGACACATGTAACCTCAAAGATGATGAATCTCTCTAAATCTTATAAAAAGCTTAAAAAATCTTATAATTATGAATGTTCGATTCTACTTAATCTTAAAGCACTTTAGGTAACGAATTCTATTGCATTTTTTTTTTCTTAAGTTTTTATTACAAAAAATACATCATTTTACCTTATAATTTTTTGACGAACATATAGTCAATTATACTTTATCTCCTTGCATTACGTTGTACCACAGGTAGTTCTTGAAATTTCTTTTTGAACTGATAAATATTTGCCTATTAAAATTAGAGCTACTTTTTTGTAATCACTTTTTTTGTGAATTTTAAAGTTTTTTTTATATTAGATATATAAATAATACTAATAAAATATATTTTTTAGCAATCAACCTACTATATAAAGCAACTTTTATTGAATTGTTCATCCATAAATGAAAAGATTTAATGTGAAAAATTTGAACAGAGAATTGCGGATTTAGAATATTGCAAAACACAAAATATATTTTAATTTAGTCATTAGTTAATCTTCAATAAATTAAAGGCCGTATTTAAACTCGCGATGTTTCAAAATTTCTGTTTTTGTTTTTCAAAAAACTAATGGCGTCTGCGGTGCGACGTTCGTTGAGTAGATAGTTGAAGACCTAATAAAGTTTAAAAACACTAATTTGTTAGATAATGTTGTTCTCTTGCATGTACTTGTGCTTTAAAATTAAATAATTAAAATTAGTCGTGTTTTTTTACATTTTTTTTTATGAAATAGTATTACTCATTTCAAAAAAAAATTTGTTTCTCAAAACAGTAGTCTATTATTATTACATTTATTACATGACAGAAAAAAGGCTAAATTAATAGTTTTATTAGTATATTATCAAAAATCTTAGATTTAGACTAATGATTAGTCTTTATTTTGGCCGATTCTAAAAAAAAAATTATATAATATCAAATAAAGCTGATCATTTTTACATCGATGTAAAATCAGAATATATTTAAAAATAGGATCGTTGAAAAAAAATAAAATATATTCACGTTATTAAACCGAATAAGAAATTACTTTAGAGATCAGAACATCGTTTTTATGGGAAGTTTGAAAAAGATATTTTGACAAAATAATGTTTTTAAGGCAACTTTTCTTAGATATATTTTTGAAATTTGAGTTAAAAAATGTATCTTTATATATTGAATAAATTTAACGTATCTATTAAATATTTAACTACTGAATCAGTTGTATTAAATCAACAGAAAATAAAAAAATCAAAACTTTTAGACTGCAATAAATTTTCTCAATGACCAGTTTTCCGATGTTCTTAAGTTATTTTTTTATATAAAATTTTTGAATGAATGATTACCTATACGTCCATTATGATAGTTGATAATTATTATAAATTCATTGTAAAAACAGATACAAAAATGTATTGTATATTGGAATCATCATGAATTATGGTTCAATGAAATTGTATGCCAAGTATCAAATATACGTAATAAACACCATTATCTAATGTATGAATAGATAAATTTCCTTTAGATGCAAGAGAATGATAATTTTTTTTTTGATTAGAAAATATTTGTTAGAAATTTTAAAGGCATTTAACCTTTCGAAATATGAAATTCACATTTCAAAATTATAAATCATTTTTTGAAAGCACAAAAATTATTCAGTACCATTGTATAAATGGCAAATTATGCTACCGGTATTTGAGAATATTTTCACCTTTTACTACTAGCTTGCTTTCTATTTATTATTCGAACATTTATGCAACCGCAATAAATATAGTTAATCCAATGCATGTGTTCATGTTATCAATACTTTCATTATCAAAAAACTATTATGGATGCGTTTTGTAATTTATCAATAATCTAAGAAAAACTTTAAGCTGAATAAAAGATTGAACTGTATAGACTTATGCCTGTATTATTAACACAAAAACTAATGCAATACAAAGTAAAAATTGTTTCCACATATATGTTATATATGTTATGAAAAAAAAGCATAAATTAATAAAAATAACCATGATAAATTAGAGAATTATTCAAAATATATGGTAAAACGTGTAAGGATAAATAAATATATTGAAATATTATTTTCGCTCAAAATACATACTTTTTAGAACAACTTATAAATTTGATGGCATAATTTTTAAGTTTTATGATTTCTAATCAATGATTGACACACTCAATCCCTTAATAAATTCTTAAAATATAGATCAGTATCAATAAAATAATTTTCATTTTAAATTACAAATGAGTGTATTAACTTAATAATGTCAAGTATTCTTTTATTTTTGATCATTTGCTTAAAAAGAAATCTAATTACATACTTTTTTTCGTTTTTAATCTTTTTTTTTAAGAATTTAATTCCGGGGTGACTTTTTGAAATACCAAATAAAAAAGTTTTAGATTAGATTAGATTTTTTTATCAGATTATTTATCGTTCAAGTTCAGCTAATAAGCAAAAAAAAAATTAAACTGAATAAATCAAAACCAAAGTTGATTAAAACCCATAATCATTGATCTTAAAAGTGTAATTTTCTACTAATTGAGATGCATATAAAGTGTCTTTTGATTTAAATGATAGAAAAATACTTTTATTATCTAAATTAACGGAATATGTATTAAAGATGCATTAAGATGCAATAAATACAAATCTCACATTCAAATGATAGCAATCAAAAAAAAATAAGTTCACGATTCATGATTTTTAAAATTTGAAACTTCAAAATTTATCAAGAAATTGGCTGCAAATGTCATAAACGAACGAATTTGCAAAATTTGAATGTATCATTCGTAAATTTTATCATTTTGAGAATATTTCGAAGCTCAAAATACAAATAATTTTAATTAAATAAATTTTAAGAATATTGAAGAATTATTAGGAAATTAAATCTTGACTCAAAAAAATTTATTGATAATTTTTCATTTGCTCATAAAATTTAATTTTGGGCATAATCATATCCGAAGTAATTAGTATTATCGATATTAGTAAATTCAGATTTATTATTTTTGATGGAGTCAAATTAATAAATATTTCAAATCCATAATTAACTAATTAAAAATAAAACAAAAGTAAATTTGAATTTTTTTTCAACATTTGAGAAAACAACAGAAATTGAATTCATCAATTAAAATCGCTGAAAGTTTTTTTTTTTAAATCATTCATCATTTGGAGATAATCCATTAAGTCAATTTCTCAATCAATTTATTATTTATAATTATCATTTATCGCTTCAAAAATAAAATTTAATGAATCCTTTTATTTTCATTTGAAATCAAAGGATATATGATTCAATTTTTTTCTTAAAATTAGAAGTATTTTCAAAAAATTGTCAATTTCTTTTCAATACAAAATAAAAAGCTATACCTACTTTTTGCATCATTAAAAAAATTTAGTTTAAAATTATTTTCGTGCCATTTTTTCAATTGAGTATTTATTTTAATCAAAATACCTATGACATTTTCATCTATCGAATTAACTGAATTTCTCTAGATCCAGATAGTCATATTACTAAAAATAGAGCTTAAATCTATCTACCATGTTCGCCAATAATTGAAAATAAAATAGCCATTGATTATCGACAATAAAATATTAAGATTTATTTTTAATGTTGATGATTAATGTATAAGCTATTAAGTAATAATATTTATTACTCGATTTTAAATTCGAAAGTGTTGCAAATCAAATTATAATAGTAAAAGGATAATGTGACATAAATCTAAAAATAAAACAACTGTATATTTAATTTTTCGATTGTCTGCAAAAAAAGAAAATGATCAAATAAATATGTATTACATGATGCAGTTATGAAGATTATCAAAAAAAAAACCAAATCAAATTCAAAATAAGCATGAAAAATTCATTTTTTTTGCAAATAATATAAAATATAATTGTCTTAATAAAACCATATTTTTATTTTGTAATTTTTTTCTCACAGAATAAAGTTGCTAACTTACAAACATTTGAGTTTTTATTTTTTATTTTTTTGTTTCGTGAAGAACTTAATTTCATGATACTCGATAATAATTTAAGATTTTTGTTTTATAGATATGCATGTATATAAATCTTTGGCATATAAAACTTTGTCGTATAATGTACAATTGACATCTACTATTTTATAACATTAATTTAAATTCGAATCGGTATAAATATTAAATATATTATGAATTAATCATTCAATACTACAACCAAATTATCAAAAAAATTACACTTGTCAATAAATAATCGAATTTTGTTATTTCAATTTTCTTAGAAGAATGTGATAATTTTTTTCTAAAAAAAGTCGGTCATTTATTTTTTCGATCAGAATATATAATAATGATTGATGTATTGTTTTTATGAAAAGTATTGTGCATTTTGCATTGTAATTAATCAACACTTTTGGTAAATATGCTCATGTTTCGAATTGGCTGATAATACTGGCGAATAGTGAATAAATCTTGAAATTTATATATTGATTTATTTTTTTAATAATTATTGACACATGTTATTTTATATGCGATTTGATTCATTCAGCTTTGACTTGATAAATTAATTTTTCTTTAAAAAATTTAAAAAATCAGTCATTTCATATTATTTTTTTCTGTATTAATGAGTTTATAAAAAATTTTATGAAATTATGTCAAAACTTATATATATTAGAAATTAATTTAAAACTGATTAGATTTAGTAATTTTAGTTTGATTTTATATATTCCGTCTAAGTAGTAGATATTAATTTGATCATTCATTATTGAGAATAAGATGATATAATTCAGTATAAATGGATACTAAACAATTTATCATTTCCTTGATAAATTTAATTATAGGCAGCCAATAAGATATATTTTAAAAAAAAAAAAAATGTTCTATATCATCTCAGTTAGAAGATGAAATCATCAATAAGAACTTTTCTAGTTTACGAATGCCAATGATCAGTAATAATGATGAAATCGTAAGAGTAATCTTGATGACTATTTATGTGCTTCGGAATATTCGAAATTTATCGATACTTTGAACAGTAGATTTGAAAAGATGAGGACACTAAAAATAATGTGACTGGTTAATGCAAATAGCATATTTTAACTTCAATATTCTATCAAATGAGAACAAAATACTTTTTCGAATAACAATTTAAACTAGTTCATCTGGTCACTCACAGAAAAAGCAGCATAACCATACAACTAGTGTGATTAAACGTAAATTCACATTTTAGAATTGCTCAAATTATTCTAAAAAACCAAAAATTACTCGAAATACACATTATTTTATCATTAGCTTTGAAATTCGTTTTTTTTTTCAAAAAAAAAGTTGAATCGATATTGTATTTATTAATTGAATTTTTCAATTCAGGTCGACAAGATATTCAAACGATATCATTTTAATCTTCTAATAATTAACTGTTCTGAATACGATTAAAAAAATTTTAATTTTTCAGGATGCTGTGTGTTAAAGATTGATACAATTCCACTTAATTTCTTTAAATTACTCTATTACAATAAGAAATATCAGGAAAAAAAATTTATGATAATAAGTTCTAACTAAACCTGTGACAATGGGGCATTTGTTTTTAGTTTGTATTGACATATTTAATATTAGAAATTCGAAAAAAAAAAATTTGTTTAAGTGAGTTCACCAATTGTTGAATTTTCGAAAGAGAATTAGATTCCACAAAGATTTGAAGAAGATTTTAAAAATATGATGATTATTTTCAACAATGATGAAAAGTTTTTGAAGTAGGTTAGATAGCTTTTTTTTTCCTTTTCAAAAACATGACACATATTTTTACTATTTGAACAAATATTTTAAATTTTAAAAATACTATTTAATGCTTTTATAATATCAAAAAATTCGGACAAATATTATCGATAAATAAATGTAGAGTCAATATTTTTTTTAAAATATCATTAATATGTGGTGTAAAGTAATATTTTCTATTTAAAAATTTTTTCATAATCTACCAATTCTCAAACTTTACTTGGAAAAAAAACTTAATAATTTGTTTGTCAAAACAAACTTTAATATTTAAATTCATTTGAAATGATCTATTATTTTCATAAGCGATTGGAACTGAATTATAAAATTTAGAAATTCATTTTTTATACATTTAAATTCTAATATAAATTTGGTATTTGTAAAATCAAAAAATTTATTCATCAACTTCATCTTACATATACTGATTTTTTTTGTTGAAAATATTTATCAGATCAATTTATTAAATTAAAAAAAAATTTACCTTGAATTTAATCATGATTTAAAATTAATCCAATAAAACTTTCACTTGGAAAATTTAAATGCGGGCAAATATTCTAGAATATAAGAATATATAATATTTGATATAAGTACAGAATTTAGAAGAAATTTTTTTGGGGAAAAAATCACTTGATATACATAAAAGGTACTACGATTTACACCTTTTTATAAAACAATCACTTCGCCCACTCTATAAAAAATCATATCATGTAAGATACAATTTCTATCTGTAAATTTCCACTTTGTAAATCTCGTAACTTGACATCTGTTTTAAGCCAATTTTCTATTCGCCATGGCGCTAAATAAATTATAAAATCAGATCATAATCCACTTATAATGATAAATTTTGAATATTTTAATCAAGAAATTTTTTTTTGTTATTTGTTGAAATGATTAAGATTTAACTTAAATTTGTCTTTCAGATCTCTTTGATATGAAAATATGTGTTATATTTAAAGACCTTGACAATTAAAATTATAAATAATAAAAATTACTATAATATTTAGGTATTATTTAAGACTATGAATGATAGAATTCATTGCTTGCAATTCGGTGAATTTTTTTTATTATTGATGAATATTTTTACAGCAAGCTTTTCAAATTGTGAATGTTTTTTAAAAGCAAAAAACATGAAAAAGATTAAAAATTCTTGTTTCATTTGTGTTATTGAATATTTAAGTATTAAAAAATATTATAACACATCAAGTTTCGAAGTGTTTATTAGTGAAATTTGAAAAAAAATTTGTATTCAAGATGTTGAACAAAGAATTAAACCGCATTAACTCAGGTTTTTTTTCCACTTTGAGTAGTTTGATGTATGAATTAAGTTGAAATTATTAATTGATAACTACCAATTCTATAGAAAATATATCTTTGCCCGATCGATTTTGAAAAGAGATCATAATCTACATTTTGTTTGAAAACAATAAAATATTTGTACACGTTTAAAAAGATAGCGAAAATTGAAAATGAGGGAAATATTTGTTGTATTCGAATTTTTTATTTATTATATTTATTATTATTCAAGAGCGCACAATAAACAAATTACAAAATTCACTTCGTACATTTTATCCATTCAATAAAAAGATTTTTCGAGAAATATATTTTAAATCAAAAATATCTATCATGAATGCTAATTAGGTGTTAAGACGCAAGCTATGAATCAAATAGAAGAAAAACTATATTGTAAATTTGATTGTAGATCACTTTCGAATCTCCTTATTCGAAAATGAATGCCTTTTAAGCGAATTTCAATAATGATATTCTAAGGAAAATAACCAATTATTTTACAAAAGAAATGTTAAAAATTATAAGCATTTATACCTTTTGTAATATGATCTTCAAATTACAAACCTAATAATTACTCGAAAAAATTTTTTTTGAATAAACATAGAGATATATAATTTGTCAGAGAGAACATTTTTTCATCATCGAATATCGACTTAATAATTTTATAGCGATTTTTTAAAATTTATATTTCATGAAGCAGTTTGTCAACGTCTTCCTTGTTATAATTAAAATTTTTAGTAAAATTATTAAAAAATATTAACAATAGATAAATTTTTTTTGTTTTAAAAATTGTATTTGAATTAATTTTTTCATTTCTTCAAAAATTCAAAGAATTTTTCACTCCTCCTTAAAATTGATATAAAATATCATTATCAAAATAACGATATCATAACCAATTATTTATTGTCTGTTTGAAAAAAATTCCAATTTGATTTGATAACTTTAGGAAAAATGATAGAAGGATGTATTTTATATATAAGGATGATTGCGAATAAAAAAGATGTAAATTTCATTTGTTTTTAATTTAAAAAAAGCCTACAGAAATCGATTTTTAGTACTCTGATAATTATGACGATTAAATAAGAAAACTAGTTTTATCGTTATGATTAAAAATTTAGAAAAAATTCTAATTATTTTTTTGATCCTTTAATACTCAAATTTATAAACAGCTTTTGGCAGCAAATTTTATCACTCTTTAGAAAAATTTTGATTTCAAGTTATTTAAAGTTTTCTTTAAAAAATTGAAAGATGCTTTGTCTAAAATAAAATAAACGTGTATGCAACACGTACATTTAAAATGAATAATTGCCGTATATGGAAAATGTCTGACATTTTCGAATCGATCAAACAATCCAATCTTTTAAAGATTGAAATATAATATGATGTAAAAATGAATATACTTATCAGGCTATAGAAGGCTTTTAAAAATTTCACACTTTTCATATTATGCTTCATTTAAATAATTTGTCTTTATCTTTTTAAACTCAAACAAATTTAATATTTTAAGTGTTTTGAATTCCAATTAATTTAAATCATTTTCATAAAAATTTTCAATTTTTCTAAATTTGCTGCCTTAATTTAAATTGATGCTTTAATATAAGGCATAATTTGTCAAATAAATTGAATGAGCACACTTTAACAACATTTTAAAATGAGGTGGGTAAAAATGGCTCGATAACACTGTTTTTTGCATTTTAAAAATAGTGGATCTTTTTATAACTTTTTAGGAATCATTTGTTCATAAATATCGATTTCTTTCTTTTTTTCAATCATTTCATTGATTTTTATTTATGCCTCTACACATTATAGACTCGAAAATTAAATTTTTTTAGTTCATAATCGATTTATCTATAATAAATAATATTGAATAATCGACTCGGTTATGGATTTTAAATTCAAATTTTAAGATTTTATAAAGCCGATCATCTTTAAATTAGGTTCAAAGAATTGATTAAAATCATTTGAACTGAAACACATTATACAAAATCGATTATCATAGTCAAAGGATAAGATATAATTTAGAGTATTATTCAATTATGATTTAATTGATGATCATTTAGATTATCTTTTCTCATGTCGATTTTTAAGCAGTTTAAAATCTTAACAAAGCTTTTTAGTTTAATGATCTAACGCAGTTTTATTTTTAATGGGCAAAAAATTTTGTTTTTAAAAAATTAGAAATTTTACTTGGTAAAACCTAAATTCTAAAATTTTTTCCGGATGTAATTTTACGAACTTAAAATAACTAGATTTTCTTGTATTGAAAATAGATAAACGATAATGATATAAAGCTGTTCGTAAAAAAGACACATTAAATTTAAAAAAAATTGTTGTATCAATTCAAAAAAAATGATTAACAGTATTTTAGAAAATCGATTTTATTTCATTTTAACATAAATCTAGGCTCCACTTTCTGTATTTGTCAAATATATGCCTGAATTTTGAATCATTAAATTTTAATATCATCGAAATCGCATTTTTTTTATAATCAAATTTACCATTTATCATACTCAAATCAAAATATTGATCTTTTTCTTTTTTAGAATACTTAGGTAATAAAGCTAGCAAATAAAATATACGAGTTGATATTAGAAATGATTAATATATTAATTTTTGATTTTTTTTTAAATTGAAAATTTCTTTTTGTTACTTTTATTTACAACATATATCTTTTACTGAAGACTGACTATCGAAAATTGATGACATAAGTGAAAGATATACTAAAATATGGCGTGTGAATTCAATTATCTAGTTTGTTTTTATGAAATAAATGAAAAAGTGTTTATTTTTCAAATCTAATGACAAAAAAGAGATAGAATTGATAGACAATACATTTATCATAATTTTTTTTTGTCTTATTTATTGGCATTAAAGCAAAAATTTAGTTTTCCGATTTGCATATGACTTGAAAGTATACATCCAATTAATTATACCTTATTCAACTTTAAAATAAAATTTTTTATGATATTAATTGAATTTTACAAATGTGTGATTTGAAGGTTTATCAACATTTCGTTATTGAAATACAACATGTTTTGAACACTTAGCCTGTAATCGATTATTATCATTAAATTAAATAGATTAGCTCATAAAAAATGATTAATTAAAAGTAATATGTTTGTATGTAATATTTATTAAGTTGAATTATCTGAATTTTTCTATATAGTTTACGTTTAAATGAAATTAATTATTTTGAAAGAAAATAATGATAAAATTATATTTGAATAAAATTATTTCAAACTATAATAAATTTGTAAATTTATTCAACACGAAAATTTATTTTTGAAATATGAAATTTAATTAAAAGTATCAAATTTTATAGATTGAAAATTTTGATTAGAAATATAAGAAAATTACACCGTCGATTTATTCACTATTCCAACCTATAATGTATTGCTTTAAAATTTTTTTAACTTAATTCATAACATTATTTAAAAAAGAATGATTTTAGACAAGAAATATCACTGAATAAAGTTGTTAATTATCTTTTGCATCATAAGTATTTATTGTTTTTGCACATTAATTAATTAAATTTTTTATGAAAAATTTTTACCTGAGATTTTCATTTTATTTGAATATTAATTAATCGAAAAATTTATCAATAATTGATATAAATTTCGCTAGATTTTTTTATTCAATATTTCAGTTCGAAAGCGAGAATGTCATCATTTGAAAAAAAAATCACGAAATTTATATTCAAAGTATTCAGTTTTTCTTTACAAATTCTAAGTGAATAAATCAAAAAAAGAATATCTAAGTCATCCGGTTAAAAAAAAAATTATTCCTTATATTTATGCTTAAAAAAACATCCGAAAGGCAAATTTTACTCATTTGAAAACCTTAAATTATTTCATTCAAGGATATGCATAAGTCGGATAATGAAGTAAAAAAAGCAGTTTCATTCTTTCACTATTGCAATAAAAATATGTTCACAATCTGTTCCATTTAAATTAATAATATTAAGAGTTTAAATACATTTTTTTTGCAACAATGAATATAAAAAAAATTATTAAAATAATCAGCAAAAAGATAATTAGTAAAGTGTACCATGAAAACATATATCGCGACAGGTTTTGGTGAAGAAAATAAAATTAGTTTGCCTAGTTTGATTTTTATATTTTTAAAGAACAGATTAAATTAATTAAACCTTTTTTAACGATATATTCTAACTTAATAAAGTAAAAAAAAAGTATTGACATTTTCAATTGTCAAATTTATATTAAGATCTTTTTTGCGAATTCTAATATAATTTTACGAAAAGTGATTTTATTTTGAACAAGTTATTTTAAATAAATTGGATACAAAATCATTTGGGTCTGTCAAGTTTTAATCATAAAAGATGTGAAAAATTTTTTGAATTTTATTTTTTTATTAAAACCTCTAAAAAAAAATAACATTAAAATTTAAATATAATTTTTTGATTAAAATATTCTTGAAAATTAGATTCCACTGCAAAACTCTGAATTTTAATAATTATATTTATAAAATACCTAATTTCAATTAAGAATAATTTTTATAATTAATTAACAATTTTATAGAAATTCTAATACACAACATTAATGTCTCTATAATGTGAATTTCTTTGAACGATTATTAAAAACTATTTTTCCATCATATTTTAATTGTAAAATTTGAATAACATTATAGAATTTTTTTAATTCATTTTTTTTTCAATTTTGTTTTTTCAAACCATTTGATACTTGAGTTATCAATTTAAATCTCTTTTTGCTGAAAAATTTTTTGAATTTTTCATTTTTAATCAAGTTCTAACATATGTTTTCAAAGTGTATGTGATCAATTGACTTTATCCATTAATTATTATTGACAATACTGATACACCTTGTTCAATAAATTTTTTGGTTTTATTCTTCATCTTAAATATTTATGCCACTTTGATAGGCTAAACTTAATTTTATTTTCTTTTTAACTAATTTACACCTTTTTGCAAATTTAAAATTTTTACCTGGAATCGAATGCTATAAAAAAAAGGTCAATTTTTAAATGATAAAATTATAAATATATAATGTTTCACGTATCATTCCGAATTTCAATTCGCTTTTAAACCGTTAAACATACATTCTCAATTTATGTGAATTGTTTTTCAAATATTTATACAGAAATTCAATTACATTTTTGTGCAAAAAAAAATTAAATACTAAATGACTCATAAATAAATCTAAACTTTGTTAATTTGATGTTTTCGTTTGCACTAATCTAGAAGCCAATATATTGTTAGGTAAGATTACTTATTCCGATATTTGAACTAAGTAAGCATATTCATTAGAACATATATAAATTATAATATTAATTTTTATAAATTTGACGATCAACACAAATAAAAATCTTGTTCACAAGATGTTTCAAATTGCAAAAAAAATTTTTTTTTTGAAATCACAATAAATTCCAGATTGAATAGATGCAACAAAATATTCAAAACTCACCTTTAATCTTATTTTTATTCAAATATATTCTTTTAAGCATTCAATCGTAATAAAGAAAATTTACATTTCTTAAAAAATATTTTTTTAGTTTATTGTATTTTATAGAGCTTAAATTATAGAAAAATCTTGATTTTAAATGCAGATTTCCATAAGTATTTTTTTTTTTGAGAGTTTATAATTGCCTTTACTATAATTTGCAATAAATTGTGAGGTACCTTTGTGCAATTTTATAAATTTTGAATCGTATGAACTATTTATCAATGTATAATTCATAAAGTATCAATTCAAAACTGTAGTTATTAGATTTTACCTTTTTCAGTTCAATAGACTTAAAAACTGTAAATAAGATATTGAAAAATTGCCATCAGTAATAGTTAATATTCGTCATATTTCGTAATTAAACTTTTCTTGATTATGATACAAGAATCTTAAAGGATTCAGACATTTGATTAGTTCTCTAACTTTCTTGTACCTGTTTTGTACTTGATTTAAAAATCACACTCAAAAAGCGCTTTTTGAATTTTCGAATTAATCCTATGCTAATTCTAAGTCTATTCATAAAGATTTCTTTTTTATTTTAATTTGAATTTCGAAAAATAAAATAAATTGAATCAACAATTTATTTAATAATGAAAATAAAAAATATTTAACATTTCCTGTGAATTCAATTATTTAGACTATCAATTTATAAAAAAGTTCTTGAAATACGGGGACAAAAAAAAATGCATAAATTATAATTTAGAAAATAATTTTTTTTCTACAATTATCTTGATAAAAAAAATTAAATTAAATCACATCTAAGAATTTTCAGAATGAAACTCTAAAACGTTTATTTTTTTTTGATAAATCAAACTAGATTAATTCACATTTTAGATCTTTCATTCGTAAAATGAAAATCAAATTGCTTATTGTTTATGCGAAAATGTCGACACCAATTTATCGAACTATTACAAATAAAATAATTTCATCAATAATTATGACTATTTGAAAATCATTAAAAAGTATAAATGCAAAAAATTATTATGACTATCAATTAGTTTAAGAAAAAATAAAATCTAAAACATCATAGGTAGCCTAAGGAAACTTTATGAAATTCAAAACTTTAATAAATTTCATATTTCATTTATTTTGTATAGTATAAATCGAAATATTAATCTGGAATGATTTTGGTCTCGTTTATTTTATTTAAAAATTTTCATGTTGTTGACCAAACAAATATAGCTAGTAAATAAAATCTGATTTCAAAATTGTTAATTTAATGATGAAGAAAAAAAATTTATTTGTAATAATATTAATTTATCTTCTGTTAATAATCATTTGGGGAAAGCCTTTTTTACAAAAGTTTTAGTTTTTTTTCTTTACTTATAGTTCTAAATTATTAAAATTTTCAAAATTATTAATTGAAGATAACTTCAAAAAAATTTATAATTATAAAACCTTAATTATAAAATAATCGAATTAATTTTCAAAATGATTTGTAAATTTCAAATACATTAGCTTCTTCAAACAAAAAGGTTCTAAAAACTAATATCTTTTTTAGTTCAATAATTTTTGTTAGAAAATATAAAATTTTAAAATGCATGAGTTAATTTTTAAATACAAATTTTTGTTTTTCTTTTGATAACTATTTACTATTACCTGAAATTTTTCTAGAAGTTAACAATCGATTTGAAAATGCCACTAAACTATATTAGTATTTCAGATTTCAAGCTTTAATTATTTAAATAATATCCGAATATTATACAGTAACTATTAGGAATAATAATTATTATGAAAAAAAAATTATTTTTTACTGAATAAATCATTTTTAGACTGTGCTACACTGAGATTTATGTTTAGAATATGTTTTTGTTTTAAATTATAATTCTCAATTTACAAGTAATTTTTGTAAAACAGATTTCGTAAAATTTTTAATTGCTATAAAATCAATTTTATAAAAAATAAAATAAAAACTTTGAGCTGTTCAATAAATGTCACTAGCTGATAAGTGTTTGATTTTAGATAACAAGAATTCCCTATGCTTTTAAAAGAATTAAAAATTGTCTTCAAAATAAATCCATAGATATTTCAAAAAATGCACTATATTATTTGATGTATATTTACGAGTATATACTCTAGCGGAAAGCATTTCAGAAAGATTTCTTCCTTAAGTTGATAATCTAGATGTTTTTGGCGGAAATAACTTAAAATTAATTTTCTTTACTAGAAGAAAATCAAAGAAAAATTTAAATTAATTAAGTTGCTAAAAAAAATATATAATTTATTTTTTTTATTTATTTACGTGATTGGAAATAAAATAAATTCAAATAATTTAATAAAAAAGTGAACTCCAATAAGATGAAAAAGATGCTAAATATTCAAACCTTATATTTAGGATATAAAAACATTGAAAAATTTTAAATTATTTTTATCATACTAAACATTTAATTTCTAAAAAAATAAAACAAAGAATATTAATCTGTTCATTTTATTTTATAAAAGTTGTTTTATCAAATTGAAAGCAACTTTAAAAAAAAACTTCTACACTAATTCCAATACTTAAATTAAATCAGATAAAAAAAAAGATTAGCGATTTTATAAAGTGGAATAAAATATATTCATCAATTTTCATCCTCCACTTTCTCCAACGATTTGAACATATTTCGACAATTTTTTTAATACTTTAGTTGATATACTAAATAAATTTAGTTTTCAGTCATCTCTGATTCATTACACGTTACTTGTTTATGAAACAAAGCTAAATTAAGCTATAAGAATAATTGCCTTTTGCTCCTTCCATACTATTTTAAATTCTAAACGATACACAATCATTGTGTGGAAAATGCCTTATTCGTTCTATTTGTCAGCATATTTTACTTAAAAATTGGATTCAATCAACTAATATTTGATCCTCTTCGATACAATTTTGACTGTATTAATTAATGATTAATTTATGCGATGAAGATTTTATTAATGTAATATTATATTTTTGAGATACTTTAATAATGTTTCCCTGAGTATCTTGAATTTACTAATGATAAGAAAAAAAATAAATTTCAATAACGGACCACAATTTATAAAATTATAATTAGCAATAATTATTTCATCGTTTCAAATAAATTTTTTTCAAAATTTGAATTTCAAATTAGGATTTACTGAACGATTTTATGGGCTTCAAGGTCAAGTAATATATATCCCATACTAAAACTAAATTTTATTTTAATTTATTCATTACTAATTCATTAGATAATTTCGATTAAGATCTTTCGTTGAATTCGGTTTATTTGATTTTAATTTTAAATGATGTCCATAATTGTTAGTTTTACATATGTACGGCATTTTTTATTATATTTTATATTTTTTATATAATAGATCAACAATCATTGAAAATTCAAACAAAATATAAATAAGTCTAATTACTTTTTGGATTAAATATAATAGTTTTTTAGGGTTTTATTATATTATCAGTCTAAAATACATTTTTCTTACTATAACATTGTTAATTAATTATAAAAATTATTCTTAATTGAAATTAGGTATTTTATAAATATAATTATTAAAATTCAGAGTTTTGCAGTGGAATCTAATTTTCAAGAATATTTTAATCAAAAAATT
>BLXL01010138.1:0-41070 GCA_023170135.1 Acarapis woodi
TTAAGGATTTTAATGCTAGACGTTTTTTTCTATCGAATATCTTTAGACATCTCAAAAGATGGGGACAATAATTGATATAAGAAAACTACATATTAAATAGGAAGTAAGGTGGATTATTATTTCATAAATGATTCAAATATTTCAAAATTGAAACCGCAGGAAAAAATTTAATTTATATTAAAATGTCTTACGTTACCGATTATGAATTTGTTACATTAAGGTATAATTGATAATTATCGATTCCCATGTTTCAATTATTTTTGCATAAAAAGAAAAGAATTTTTTTTTATATGATTTAGAGAAAAATAATTGTAATATATTTAAATAGGTAAATTTCTAATTCTCATTTTAAACGGAAAATACTTCATGAAAAAAATTTGTATAGAAAAAAACAGTGAAAACGATAACTTTTTTAGAAGTATCAAAGACAATTCATTCAAATTAATATTATGAATACTAGTTTCTTAACATTCAATTTTTTTGATAAGCGAATCAGCATGATTCTTTTTTTAAGTAAAATGTAGTCTTTATAAATTATCTAAATTTCATAAATAATATTTAGCAAGTTTATTCATATGCTACGGCAAATAAAAATCAAAATTTTGCTTGCGCACTTATGGCATTTGATTATTAGTGGATAGCTAGATATTAATATATCTTTAACACTTGTTTAATGGTATAAAAAAAATTTTTTCTTCAAATTTTTTCTGTCTGGTTTTGATTATTCTAATGAAGAAATCTTTTTCTAAATTCTTCTCTAAAAGTGATGGATGATCACATTTTTCTCTCTCTTTTTCGATCAGGGAAAAATAAAATTTTAAAAATCTGAAATTTTTGCTATCATACACCACACCTAATATTTATAAATTCCATAATCAAAAAATAAATAATTAATTTTTATTTTAAGTTGATCATAAATAAAATTTGTGAAAAAAATGATTTTTTTTTCGCCAGATTTTGTTTCTTTTTTATTAGAAATCAAAAGCATTAACTAAAATTATTTAAGACAAAAAATCAATATTTCGCTTCTGTTCGTACCACCTTCAACTTTTTATTTTAAATAAATTATCAGTCACTAATGATTTTTAATTAGTTTTTGAAATTTAAGATGCCTATCGATTAAGAATTGATGATAAATTTTGAATAATTTTAAATTGGATGATTCTAAGTAATTCAAAATAAAAATATTAAAGTTATCAATTATGTCTGATATTTGATCACCGATTGAAAATTTCGATTCGAAAAATCAATATGCAATAATATTTACATATTATTTAACTTCATATACAACGAATAAAATTTGAAAAAAAAAAAAATTATATTTCAGTTACTCGAATTCGAAAAAAGTATTGCTAATTTATTGGATAACAGTTTATTTCAAAATTTTGAAAACTAAAAATAATTTTTCCCAAATATTTTAATAATTTCTAAAATCTTATCTAGTAGGCCTTAATTACTTGGAAATATTTAAAATAATTAAATATTTTAAATTAATCACATTAGAAGTAGTTGGTTTTCTATTTAATTTTTTTTTTTATTTAATTTGGGCACCAAAATTAATAAATAGATCGCGTTCTGAACCCTAAAATCGACATATCTAATCATAATTTATGATTTTTTAAAAAAAATTTTCACTTGATAAAATGAGGTTTAATATATATAAAAAACTTTTCAAAATTATTTTTTCAAAAAAAAAAAAATTTCTCTCAATTTATTGAGAATAAATGTCTTAAAAAATTATATATCAAAAGATACTAAAGTGAAGTAGAATAAAGTTAAGATTTTTTAAAAAAAGAATTTTTAAATTTAGGCGGATAATTTAGGGAAAACTAAAATTTTGAAACTTACACTGTTTTTTTAAATGAATTCATATATTTAAATTTTAGCACATCGATACCAAGTACCAAACAAACAAATAGTTTGATATATATATAAATTATATATATATATATAAATTGTTATATAATATATAATCATTGTACCCAAGAGTTCAAATTGTTTGAGTAAAGTTTAGAGGATGAATTAATGATTAATCTAATAATGGCAAATTAATTATTTAGCTTCTTCGACATGTATAATATTTAACAATTTTTTGATTTCATATAAACTAACCCCTCTTTACAGGAATCGAATAAAAAATTAAATGAGAGCTTAGATATTATAGAAAAAAATTTTGATAGGATGGAAGAATATTCTTTTCATTTAATAACAAAAGAATGCGTTTAATCATAATAAATGATGTGTTTGTCAGACATCTCTTCCAACAAGTCCACAATCATTTTGAATTTTAAAAAAATTAATTTTTCGCGAACACAAAAGTAAAATCAGAAACGAAAATTTTTTAAATAAAGATTTATTTAAAGAATTATACACTGAAAAATTTCATAATTTTTTTATTTAAATGTTTAAATTTTTTATATTTATATTTTTATTATTTCTTTAGTTAAAATATATTTTAGAACAAATATTCTAATTAAAATAATTCGAAAATTTTTACTTAATAAAATGTAGCTTATTTTATTCTATTTTTTTTTTTTTGGCGTTTAATATATTTTTTTCTGATCTCTAATATTTAATCTTCTTTTTATACCTTGTGGTTTATAATTATTAGAGGTTCTTTTCAAAATTTTTTTTTTTTCAAATAATCACCCACTTTAATTTTCTTTAGTATTTTGCTTGAATATAGAAAATTTTTTCATAAGTTTTCTATTCTATATACAATTATATGTTTAATTAAGTAGCTATATAAAATGTTTAGATTTTATTATATAATTTTTAAACTTATTCGTTAATCAAGATAGCATTCAAATCATCAATTATTAAAAAAAAAATTTAGTTATACTTTGAACTGGTTTTTTTCTTTGAATTTTAAAAAAGAATGAAAATTTTCGCTATTTTTTTTTTGTACGAAAATCATAAATCACAAGACCTGATGCTGACTTCTGTTGAGTTATTTTCATACTAAAATATGTAAACATGCATTGACCTTTACACGATTTTTTTTGAATTTTTAAACGATTGTTTTAAAATTCTTAAATATTTTAGATATTTCCAAGAAAATGTTTTTCTAAATGATGAATCATTTTTTTATTTTACTTTTAATATTGAACCTATAACTACTTATTTCTCAGATTCACTTCATAAAAATTTGATCGAAAATTTTTTTATATGTTTTAAAATTCATTTTTCAAAATCAATAGATGATTAATTGATTAAGCGACCTATAATCATGTAGTTTTGTAAAATTAACTTAAAACTATATAATTTCGATTTTGATTATTGAATTTTGTTCGAAATATTTTTTACAAGTAAAAATTGTTAAGCAAAGTAATAAAAACAATTTTATTTTCTTAGTAAAAGCTATAAACATTCAAAAAAATTTTCATATTTTGGAGCTAACTTCGTTGATGATGACAGATGCAACAGATGATCCTAAAAAATATTGCCTTGAATTGGTACAAACGCACCTTTCAAGTGGTTGGAAAAATGCTAAACTGGATGATTTAAAGTTCAGAAGAATTTTGTAAGTATCAATCTTCCATATGCATCTGTTTCTTTTAATATTTATATTCAAAAGTATTTGAAATTTTCTGCATGAGAAATTATCATTCTTATTTTCTTATATTTTTGTTCTTTTTTTATATTATCTGGATTATAATTAAAGTAGCAAAGTCATTTATATAACACATGACCTAGCTATGTTAAAAGTATTTAATGATTTAGTTAGCAATGAGGTAAATGTCTTACATGATTTTTTATTTATTTTTAATATAAATTATAAGCTGATGCATCATTGATATCAAATTACCAGAAAATTTTTTGAATTCAAATAACTAAAGACAAAATTTATTTTTGCATGATCAAGTACAGTAAATTTAAATAAATTTTCAATGTTTATGCTTTTATATTATTTAATGGCCACTATCGCTAATAGTCTATTAGTCACTAAGTAAATGAATATAGAACGTTTTAATATTTAGCGGTGATGCTTAATATTTTTTTTTTCCAGTTTTTATTTTTCTTTACTTTTTAGTTTTTTTCATTTGACATTAAGAAAACCATGATTCAGTAAAATATGTACATATAAGAAACATTTATATAATTAACAAATTTCATATTCTAATCATTTATTTGGACAATGATTTGTTAATGAAATATACGTTTATCAAGCATTTAATTATTAAGCCATAAATATAGATGCATTTTTTCTTTTTCACTGATTATTTATACTTTTATTAATTGAACTTATATTATATAATTCGTATGTCTAGCTCAAATTTTACAATTTATTAATTTGTATATTATATTTTTAAACATTAAAATTGAAAGAAAAGGTATTTGAAATGTGTTCACCAAAATAGGAGCAATATATTTTTAGATCATTAAGTAATCAAATTTTTTTTTAATAATTCAAGTTGACAGTTTTGTTAATAATCTATTTACATTTTTCTTCCTGTCAATTAAACATAATTTATGTTAAGTGGTGGATGTACAAGTTTAATATTTTACCTAAAGGCAACCAACTGTCAACCGCAAGAACTAATTGTTAGATTTCATTATGCGAATGATGAAGAAAACAACGTTTATGATCTCAAGTTTAGTGGTGAAGCTGGGGAAACATTGGTTTTTCATATTTTATCCAAACTTAATTTTGGGCCTAAATTATATTCTGTATTCAATGGAGGAAGGATCGAAGAATATATACCCGCAAGTGATTTATACAGTTTGATTAATTAAAATTTTATTTAAGTTTTCAAACGATCTTATTTCTACTCGTTTAGTCTGTTCAATTGCCAGATATTTATGTAACTAGTAGTGTACATCATGAAATACATAAAACAATAATGAAAAAAATTGCATATGTGCATTCTCTGGATATTCCTATCGTAAAAGACGAGAAATGGATTTCACGTTTTTACGAGAATTATGATCAGGTATTGAATAATAAATCAATGTCACTCAATCTAATTATTATATGGCATATTTTAAAGACTATTTGAAATGTTTTCAGGTACTCAAAGATCTAGATACAAAAAAAACACAAATTATTGACCGACAAGATGAGACAGAAGTCAAAAAATATTTGAAAGAAATATTTGATTTCAAATTGATCAATGAATTATATTGGTTTAAAAAATGTCTTCCTAAATTACGATGCAGATTAGTATTTTCTCATAATGATATCACTAAGCGTAACATACTAATTAGAACAGATCTTGACCAACCCATTGAGAAAAAAGTTGTACTCATTGATTTTGGTGATGCTGCATATAATTATAGAGGTTTAGATTTAGCTGATTATTTACGCTGCAGGGTGTCAATCGATAGCGTAATTAGAGATGGTAAAGAAATTCAGTTCTATACAGATGAAGAAATAAAACAATTGTGTGAATGGTATTTAGAGGAATTTGAACAACATTTTATTGGGTTCGATCAAATAAGAGACAATTTAGATCAATTACTCAAAGAGGTTTACTACTTCTTGCTTCTATCGGATTTGATGACAATTCTTTATATCACATTGACCAGTGAAAAATCGAAAAATCACAAAGAGAATTGGGTAATTTTTATTGTGTTGAATTTTCAAAGAATTTAATCTTATTTTTTATTTTAAAATCTTTTTTTATTTGAATAAATTTTTTTTTCAAAAATAGATTTATGCAATTAAAAGGATTGCATTATACAAGGATAGCAAAAGGATTTTCTTCAGAAAATACGGAGAACAAGTCGATTTCACAGATGATTCATGCTAAAAAAGAACATTCTTTTTAAATATGAATAATAATAAAATTTCTATCGAAATTTTAAATTTTAATTTATGGATAATTTTTTTTAATTTTTAATAGCGTTAAAGATATTTTCTAGGATTAAAAAAAAAAGAAGCTCAGCTTCTAAAATATACAAAGTGCAATACAGTAAAATTTATTATATTTAATCAACTAAAAAATTTTATAAAAAAAATTGATTGGGATCATTTATGGATATTAAAATTTCTAATTTTAAATTCAAAGAACTCAATAATTTTAATTAGAATAGCGTATTGGATTCAAAATCAATTTTTTGAAAATAAAATGAAATGGGCCATTTAAAATTGATGAAAAAACTAATGCGAAACGAAATCACACAGAAGCATTAATTCGAATATTTTTATATATACAAAATCATATATCATTTATATGCTAAAGATGATGAACTCTATGTATTTTAAAAACTTCGTTTTGTTTTTTTCTTAGAAAAATAAACAAATTTCTTTCGATACAAAGGCATCTTTTTCTTTAAGCATATGAATCTTATTTAATTTCTTTAAATTAGGATGACATGAAAATTGTGTTTGTTTACTAATTTTAAAAATATCTTTTTATGTATATGCATGTGCTGAAATGTATTTAATTCTGAATATTTTTTTTCGTAGACTATATTTATTTTAAGAGAATTATACAAGTAAAATTTTTTTTAAGTACAATATATAAATTTATGTAAATTTCCAGGCTCAAATTATGTCTCGTAGCCAAAGAATGATGAACAAAAATCGAATATATGCAAAGAGTATTAATGGATTTAGAGTTTTGTGTATGTCTGATGAATAATTTGGAATACATTTTTTAATTCGAATCAGTGTTTTAGACTAAATATAAAAATAATGACAGTTTTATTCAGCTCCAATGAAATTTCGAATTTTTTATCTTAATTTTTTGAATTCAATTTACCCAATAGCATATTAAGACTTGTATGCTGAGAGATTGCGGAATTTTTTTTATTTTTTTTGAATGCAGCTTGAAGTGTTACTTATATTTTTTTCAAAAACATTGATCATTCTGGTAATAAAATCAAACGGGAAAAATCAATTTTTTTTTTAAATATTTTTAATATAGTTTTTATCAACATTCAATGATTATTTTTATCAATGGCCTTCAATAAATTGTTTTTATTGTTCGTAATTCTCTTGATTAATGAGACACTTTCCATAAAAAGATTAAAAGGTACCCAAATAGATAAAAAGAGATCAACCAAAGATGAAAATCAAACTAATTCAAAAGTAACAGGTAAATCTAGAATATGAATTTTTATAATTAGCTAAAATTTAAAATTTTCAAGAAGGTACTTGTCATGGTTTAAAATGTGGCCCTGGTAGAGTTTGTATTATAAATCAACAAATACGACAACCTAAATGTGTTTGTATACCGTGAGTTTATCTAAAAAAAAAATTCGAATGATCACTTTTAGTTTAGTCAAAAAAGGCAAATAAATAAGGGACAAAATGAAATTTAAAAAATGAATAAAATTTTCAACTTTAAATATGCAGCTTATTCATCTGAATTATGAGAGTTCTAAGCTCTATTGTTTTTTGCTTCATTCAGAGATTGCGCTACTGTCACTGATCCTCGTCGTAAAGTTTGTTCTAATCAAAACGATACATGGCAATCAGGTAAGCTTAATAATGATAAAAAACTGTGATATATTAACATTCTATACAAAATTTTATTCGATTATTAATTAACCAAAAATATTCTTTTTTGATAAAAAAAAGATTGCCATTTATATAGGCATAAATGTCTTTGTGAAGAGGAGTTATCTGAGAACTGTTTAGAAGAACACAAGCACATGCATATTGATTATTATGGAGAATGCACAAATTCACTGAACTGTGAAAAATCAGTTTTAGTTGATTTTCCAAGACGAATGCGTGAATGGCTCTACAATATCTTAACGTATGAACTTAATTATATAATTAAATATTATTATTTATTTATTCGTTTAATTCACATAATATTTTTTGCGCTTTATTTATGACATTTTTGATTTGGTAAATATTTTGATTCAAAAATACAAGTTCAGAACATCATACTATACCAAGAAATACTAGTGAAAATAATGATATGGCACATAAATGGGTTGATGCCGTAATTTGGAAGTATTGTGATTTAGATGTGGAACCAGAAGACAGGTTATTGACCATTTTCATTAACTTATATCAAAATATTTTGCTAATATTATTTTTCACTTAAGATTTGTATCCCGACACGAGTTATTTCCATTGAGAGCTCCACTTTTGTCAATGGAACCTTGTATAGCTGAATTTCTAGGTTAGTTTACTTAATTATAATAAAAAATACTTAAATCAAATAATTGTTTTTATTTTTATTTTTTGTGTTCTACTAATGATTTCTTTACAATAAAATCTAGACAAATGTGACTTAAATATGGATCACAGAATTACATTGAAAGAATGGGGATCATGTCTAGGAGCCGAAGATGGTAAAAAATATCACGAAAAATTATTATGTGTACAATTTAAGTCAAAATTTTTTTTCTTACTGTACAGGTGAAATTGAGGATAAATGTGCTATTTTTAAATCCATGATATTTAAAGAAAATGAGTTAAAATCCTAAACTTGTTTTTTTAAATAAAAAATTGAAACTTTATTCTTGTTAAATTTTTTTTTAAATATGAATTAAAATAATTTTGGATTAAATTATAGATTGAAATAATGTTTCTATAAATGTCATCTATTGTCTTGCAGTTTGGATAATGTTATAGGTAGGCCATTTACATAATGCACTTTTATTCTTTCATATAAATAAACATAAAATTTTTTTTAAAATCCTAATTTCTTAGTATTCAATTAATAATATAAACGTTTCAAATTAATTTTTTTTTGAACTTAATGAATGTAACTAATGTTCTGATTCATAGATTAATTGTTTTATTAAAATTAATATCTGCTTTATTATTTAACCGTTATTACAACTATAATGAATTTTTCAATCGTACATCTATATATTGAAATACAAATTAATTTTTTAAGTTTTTATAAAATGGAAAATTTTAATTTTTAAAACTATGAAACTTAAATTTTCATTCAATAAAAATTACCGGTAAATATTTTTGATCTATTTTTTCTCTTAAAATAAATGAAAAACCATTGTTCTTTAATCAAAAAACAAACGAATAAATCATATAGAATATATCTAGATTATGAATAAATTGTGTTATATTTTAGGATTTTCGAGAAATTTTTTTTATTTTTATCTGAATTCTATTGAATTTTAAGTTTAAAAACTTAAAATTGTTTATTAAAAAGAAATTTTAGAAATGCATATGTGTATAATATTACACAATTTTTATTTAGTGATTGATAATAAATTTGGTTAATAAATCTAAATAACTAAAAATTATTTAATCTGATAAAAAGTTTGAGAAAAAAAATTTTTATCGATTAAAAAGTGGAAAATCAAAAATTCATTGTAATATAAAAATGGAAAAATATGTAAAATCATCAATCATTGATCAATTTATATACTTTATTCTCTTTAATAAAAATTATCTTTATTATTTAAAAAAAAAGAAGTAAAACAGTTATATAATTATATCATTTTTAATATAATGTCGAACCATCTTCACACTTTATTTTTTTAAGAATTCAAAAATATTTGGCCATATTCGTCAGTTCGAACTATTTTGATGGTGACTAAAATTAAGAAAATCTAATTACACATTTTGAGGGCGCATATTAAAAAAGAAATTATACCTCAGAATATAATTCATTTGTATTTTTATACGGCATATATTCTGCTGAAATCATATACAAGTCTTAAATTAATTGCTTCCTTTTTAAAATAATAATCACACCAGACAAAGTTAACGATAAGTTGTGTAATAAGGCAGCCAAAAGTGTGGGAATTTTTAATCGATAAAATTCTTTCACCTACTGGTTAATTTCTGTACCATTTGACCTACTGATCAACATTCGGAAGTTTTGATTCTTCTAAAATAGTGCATGTTTTAAAAAAAAGCCATTAATCTATATCATATTAAATGTACAATACTATCGAATCAGTTAAAATGTTTCAAACTATCAACCATTTCGAGATTTATTACATATTGCCCATGTAAATTGTGTACTTTAAGGAAGTAAACAACTCGTTTTACTTAGTCTTTCAAAAGATTTATAATTTTTTTTATTTTTATATTACCGATTTTTGGCTATAAGTTTTACATTTTTATATGTTAAAAGATGTTAAGCAACACAAAAAGAAAACATTAAAAATTACGACTAAAATATGGAAAAAAAAAATATATTAGACGACTATCTTGAGTGCTAAACACAGAATTTTTTTTTAAAATAAGGTAAAACTAGATCTAGTAAACATCAAGATCACTATTGGAGTGAAAGAAATTTTATAATGTGGAATTTACATATCCTTATAAACCTTACATTTATAGAGTTAAGAAAAATATTTATTTGCTTCTCACGCGTTCAAGTATTCACACTAAACTTAGGCATAGGTGATTGGCTGCAGCTTTCATTCAATATAATCAATAAAAAAAAATAAATTTAATACATTCTTTAAATAAAACAGTCGAGCAATGAGGGAGGACCTTTAATCATACTTTGAAACTAGGCATTTTTGTCTTAACTTTGATAGTTGCTTTATAGCTTGTTTATTAGCTCATGCCTAGCAGGTACTTAAGGTACTAAAATGGAACTTACACACATTAAACTAAGCTTAAACTTAGCTGGTTAATACCAAAAAATCATAATCTCAGCACTAAATCGAACCACGTACTAAGTTCGAACATTTTTGAATCAAATTATTTGATCATGTATGCTCAACGTTTGTACAATGAAAATTTTATAAGAAAATATTTTTTTCTGAAGAAAATTTGAGAAAATAAAAAAAATCGAAAAAGCGTATTAATTAAATGAATTGTAACAATTTTTTGTCATTTGAATGAAAGTTTGCAATGACAGTCGAATTGAGTGTCAAAATAAGACCGAGAGACTAATTTAGATTAACTAGTCAAATGATCGAGTCAAATTTTTTTTAGAAAAATAGTAAATTAATATCAATTTATATCATTTTTTTTTTAAATTAATGTTAATCAAGTAAAAAAAGTAATTCAATCGATTTGTATCACTAGTTTTATATTGGTGAAAAATGAATTGTTCAACTACGTCTAGATTAAATCATTATAGTCATGCTTATCATCCTTATTCACGTAATGGTCAACAATCTCATCATCAAGCATCAAATTCAGCTTCAAATTTAAAATCATTTAATCAACAATTCGGAATAAATTGCTCGATCAATCAAGCAAATGTAAGTTTTCCAGGTATCAACTCGTCAAACTATTCTGGTCTTTTAGCTACAGTGTCTAAACCTGTTAGTGTATATAATTCGCAATCATACGATAATCAAATTAAATCACCAATGATCAATAATTCACCTGATTTTGATCAACAAACAAATCACTTAAATACTCATCAATTAAATTCTAATCATCTAAATTTTGATTATAAAGATTTGGATCAAAATGTGGATTTTAAAAATTCTACAGAAGTAAATGATGACTATAAAATTTCTAATCAATCAAACCATTATTCGAACCATCATAATATAAATCATCATTCTAATCAAATTCATCTAAATACTTGTTCAAGCACGATTTTAGCGAATAACCCAACAAATTGTTTGTCAAGTAACTTTTCCAGCGAAAATGATGAGATTGATTTTGTGATGGCGTATATAACATCAACGAATCAAGACGAACCAGATCAAAAAATATATACTAATCAAAATGTACCCACCTTAACCGAGCTAACCAATTCATCTAATACTAGCAAAAGAAATTATAGTCAATTAATCAATAACTGCCAGGTAAGCTTTTTTGTTTAAAATTTTTATTCAGATAAAATAAAATTGTCCCAATAATTTCAATAGTTTTTTAAATAATAAATTATTTTTACATAATTTAGATAAATGAAAAGTCATTATCTCGTAAATTGTCAAGAATTCATACAATACATATCTAAAAATAAAATTTCAAGCTTATTTTCAGTAAAGATTGTTGATATAAGAATGTACTATCTATTGAGGTATAATGCTAAAATAAGCATCTCAATCTAAAAATTTAAAAAGAAAATCTTAAATGATTAACCATGAAGGGTGTAAAAAAAGAGCGAATTAAAAATAAACAATTTAGCTGTTTATTTTAAATAAAACACTCTAATGATCAACTGTGCTAGTATTTAAATAAATGAGTGTTTTGAGTCCTTAAATTTGATTAAAATTTTTTATTCAAAATTTATACATTAATAAAATCAAAAAAAAAGAAAAAGTTTCATTCTAGTTTACAAGTTTTCGTAGTGTACCAAGTAAAATACATATAAAACAATATATCATGGTGAACGGCGTAGAAAGTTTAGAATTCGTCATCAAATATACTTAATTATTTTTCATTGAATTTATTGCACATAAAATTATATAGTGCAATTTTTAAGATGATGTCGATTAGAGACAAATTATATTCGCTTGCTTATACTTTATTACAAAAATTTTAAATCGAAGTGAATTTAGAAGAAGATTTATTGAAGCGCGTTGGTCTGGTTGATTAAGTTTTTCTTTTGAAAAATTTTCCAATTTCAATGCTCATCTAATGATACAACATTTTATTTCATTGAGAACTCTTTTGAATTTATAATTGATCGTGTAACTCTCACTATCTTGAATTATAATTTTTTCAATACTTATTTAGCGATTCTGAATGTTGATCAACTTGAGGAAAGTGAAGAGAATTTATTGTTTAAAATTAATTTGAGACGAAATTTGAAAACTTTTAACAAAATTAAACAAAAACAACTAAGCACAACTTATAAATTTATGTAATCCATAAATTTCTATAGCATCACATTGATTGTCTTTTTTCTAAAGCGCTACAAATATTAACACGCTGTGTAAGAAAATGTATAATTTCTTAAATAATATATATTTTTGAAATTCATATCTAAATCTTTGAATCAAAATTTCACTTTTTGATTTTTTAAAAATTCTAAAATATCGATTTAAATAATTATGTTTGTTTGGTTAGAAATCATGGACTAATAAATCTAAAGAATTAAGCAATTTATTTTTTGAAAAGAAATCGATTCAAATTCAAAAAAGTTTCAGATAAAAATTGTTTTTTTAATTTTTTGTTCAATAAAAAAAATAAGTTTTCAGAACGAAATTTTGCATTGAAATAATTTTTTTTTTTTAAAATGTCGAAATTAAAATTTAAAAAATATTTCTAAAATACATAATACCAGAAATCGGAAATGAGAAAATAACTAACGAAAGAATACCTGTTGGTCAAGAGATTTTATAGTAATATAATCTATTATATGGTAGTAGGTCACTTCCGCACTTTTTATCAATTTTCAACAATAAAAATATTCTGTGTATACAGTTTATTCTAAGCTACTTAAACGTTAACAATAAAAGTATAGAATTTGCTAATTTCCTACCTTGAATTTACATAGAATTGAACTACTAACCTACCGACACATAATGACACTCTTCATTCTGACCTATTTATTTTTTTTCATTTATTTTTTTACTAGCTTTTTTTGTATGGGAATGTCTCGGTCTATTGAATATGTTTTCAAAAAAAAATTTTATTCGCTCAAACTTTTGTAAACTCTAACCTGCGAACATGAGACACACAGGCACATGGTCTTATCATGAATGCAGATTCCTAAAGAGTAAATGAAAATAAATATAATAATATCGAAACAATCATTTTTTTTTAAAGTAGACGGTAGCCTTATTAAAATGAAAAATATTTTTACATACCTTAAAACACTTTAAATACTAAAAATTAATGAATGAAAAGAACTAAATAAATACATGCTTTAATTTCCTTTTTTTTTTTTTTGCCTATACACAGAACAATATCTACGTAAGCTTATGTAAAATTAATGAAAATTCACCCTTATGACTCAGAAATTTCGAATCTAAATTTATTTTTTTTTTACTTATTTGTTCTTTACTAAAACAGAATAACTGGTTTTCAGGAAGTACTAGTGGTCTGGCACAAGATCAACAGTGCTACTCAATAACAGATCTACAAAAGAACACAAGTCAATTGAAGCAACTTTTAGAAATACCATTAGACAATAAAAACGCCATGGTTCATGCCAATGCGTTAATAAAATTAAATGAGTCGGATTCCTTATTTGAACATCAAGACACAATAATCTCATCAACTTTGCAATCTTCAAATAATCATCTTAATCATTCGCTTAATTATTACAAAGATGAAAATGAGTATCAAAAGCCTAATAATATTTCAAATAATGTTCCAATATTAGTAAATAGTTCAACATCAGCAACAATGAACTATTTTACAACACCTCCTACCCCACCCGGGTCCGAGAGTGATTGCTCTCTACTGCAAGAACAGATTAATTTTACTTCGAATAATGATCAATTCAAACAAATATCTAGTCTAACATTAAGTCAAACAAGTTCATCTAATGATCATCTATCTTCTACAATAAATAGTCAACTTGTCAATTCGGATGCCCGGATAATTAACTCCTTTAAATCCACACAAACCACATCTGCGAATCAATTAATAAGGTCATCAGTGCCTCATCTTGCAAACTCAGTAGCAAATCAAATGATAATTGAATCGAAAAAAAACAATTTAAATTGTTTTAACGTATCTGCAACCAATAAATCTACCTGTATTTACAACTTTCATTCTTTGAATCGAATTCATTCAATTAGTGCAGATGATAATGCTAAAAATGTTTGTACAGGATCAAAATTAGGCGAACAAAAAACTAGTCATGATCTCATTAAACCAATGAATAGTAAGACTATAGGCAAACGTCGAAATAATCTAGAATTAGAAAGACGAAGGGTACATTTTTGTAGTTATGCTGGTTGCAATAAGGCCTATACAAAAAGTAGTCATCTCAAAGCTCATCAAAGGGTTCATACGTAAGTATCTTAATATTTGTTAATTAATGAATGATAACATTTATCATTTTTTTGATGAAGGGGAGAAAAACCATACAATTGTAGTTGGGTTGGTTGTAATTGGTCATTTGCACGTAGCGATGAATTAACTAGACATTATCGTAAACATAATGGTAGATAAATTTTAAATTTTCGTGTATGATCATGTACTAATTTTATTTTCTTTCAATAAAAAGGTGATAAACCATTCCGATGTAAAGTTTGTGAACGCTGTTTTGCTCGTAGTGATCACTTGAGTTTACATCAAAAACGTCATATACCTAAATCGCCAAAATAAAATCAGCTCGATCACAACTTATTATTAAAAGAATTTTAAAAATAATCATTAAGTTCACAATTTTGTAAAAATTGTAATTATTTTTAAATTAAAAAAAAAAAATTCTGATTAATCTGTTTGTTGATTATTTATTTTCAATTGAAAAATATCATAAATAGGAGTTAAACATAAATGGAATATAATTTAAATGTATTGATGGATAAAGTTAAATACTAGTCTAAGGTGAAATTAAGGTTGAATTTTAAAAAAATAATTTACAACCATTTTTCAATAATTCAAATTGTCTAACTTATAATGTTTATTCATCTTGACACATATTTCTAAAAAAAGTTATCGCATAAAAATTCATTATTAGATTTCAACTAGTACATTTTCCTGAAAATACCAAGAAATTTTTTTTAAATTTTTTTTCTTTTATAAATAAAGCATTTTTTTTTGAAGTAAGCATTGTAAGATCAATTTTAAAAGCTTGGTGATAAAAGTAAAAATTTTTTTCATGAACGCGCATGTAAAAATTTTTTATCTAAATTGTAGCACTTAAATTTTCTTAATTAATTAAATTAAAATATTTTACAATCTAAATTACTTCTGATTAGAAAATTTTTTAAAAACAAATATTCCAAAATGTATTCAAACGATCAAATTATGAAGAAATTGATCTTTAATTTCACTTTAAAATTTAACTAAAGAATGAAATTCGTCATAAGATAGATAAAAATAAATTTGAAAAAATTACCTTTTTTATTTTTATTAATAGAAATAAATTAGAAAATCCTTATTTAGTTTTATGAAAAAAAAATCGATTCAAATTTTTTTTTCAACACCTCATTGATTTTTTGACTTCGTGAAGTGCCTAAAGAGTTATTAAAAGCAGATGATTTTTTTGGAATCAAATAAAAAATTTCTCGAAATTTTCTTTAAATAAATATTTATGAAACCTTTTTTAATTCGAAAATTATTTTTAAATAATTTTTGCACATAATTATCAATTAAAAACAAAAATTAATAAAAAAATTGAAATCAAAACAGACAACAAAAAAAAATATTTAAAAACGTTTTCTAATTAATTAAATTATTAATTCAACGCATATTTTTCTAATAATATTTAATTAGATAAATCATCATATTTATCACATTTATGATCTTTGTAATGAAAACAACTTTCTAATTCTTTGATGTCTTTAGTTTTAAATTTTTTAGAAAGATTACACGACAGATGAGAATTAAATATTATTTGTGCATATAATTCATTGTCCAAATAGATTTCCTTTAAATCGGGCAAAATATTATCAATGAAATTTAAAGTGTTTACATTCAAATTCAAATTATAGATGCATAAATGTGTTAAATTTTTCGATTTAACTTTTTCTTTTTCCAGTTGAGTTAAACTTGAATTAATGTAAGTATTACCGAAATAAAATTCCCTCAAAAATTCACAATAGTAAACTACATACATAAAAATTTCACTTTTAACTCTTGTGGCTTCAATATCCAAAACGAATAGTCTTGAAAAAATAGAATGATCTAACCAGAAAACTTATTTATTGCTAATCCTATAGATAAATCAATATATAAATTCTTTTCTATTCATGAAATTATTATGACAATCTATTTACCCACGAAGATTTTCAAGATAGAGATATCTCAAATAACGAAAGTTATTTATAAAATCACAACATTGAGATTCAAATAGCAAGCCGTAAGATAGATCCAAGTAATTAATTTTATTGAAACGATCAATTTTCCTATGATTTAAAGTTAAAAACGTAATGAAAGCAAAAAGACAACGTCGTGATGCAAGATGCTTTAGATTTCTAGGCAAAAATGGTATTCTAACGCTAAAAGAAATGCATTTGTTAATTCCAAAAACCAGAGTTTCGGACACTCATCCTAGATGCGCTTGAATAACTTATAGCCCATGACATATTTTTCTCTAGCCATTTCGTCACATTTAGATATTTCTACGACCAATTTCGAAAGATCTTGATTGGCGAATGAAATTACCTGCATTTAAAAAAATTCATTAGATTTAACAAACTTATAACTTAGAAAATTAATAATGAAATCTGTGTGACATACTTTCCGTAATAATGCAATGTCAACACTTTCTCCATCAAGATAAATCGATCTTTTCAAACTTTTATCTTGTGAAATCTTGTAAAACCTTAAGCATGTTGCTGAACAACTAAATAAGAATTTTATGTCTAGTTTTTGAAAAATACTCAAGATCAATGAATCGGGCAATGTGTCGAAAAAATTAATATGATCATTTCTGATCATTTTTAATGATTTCTTTTTATAAAAATAATTAGATTTTTTTTCATCGCTGCTGATCTACGATGAAAAATAAATCCTTTCAACTTGTTCAACTAATTTCTAAAAAAAATTCTAATTTTATCACCTAAAAACTAAAATTTCAAAATTTAATTCAAATATTTCTAAAAAACTTCCAAATTATAAAATGTAAATAAATCGTTAAAATAGCCACTCTATTTTAACATTCAATTTTCATCGATCGAATTTTTCTCTAAATTTTTAGCCTGACTTTTCTATTTAGTTAAATTGATAATTAAATTACCATGCTTTTTCTTTAAAAATTATACTACAAAAAATTTCGTTTTCGGAAAACCATAGCGGTGTTCTAATTATTATTTTTTTTCGAAATATATATTTTTTATTTTTTTTTATTTTGAAATCGTTAAGTCAATTTATTTTAGAGGTTACGAAAAAGTTAAAAAACCTTAAACAATTTTATTTTTACTTATTTTTTGATATATGGAATTAATTAGACTTGCATAAATTTTCATTATTTCTGAAATTTTTTCATGATCACTATTATTTCAAACAAACAAAAAAAAAAATATCTAATGAAAAAAAAAATAAAAATTTTTACCTGTTGCTGTGTTAAATTTCTTGATTAAATATATTAGAAGAATCAATAAATGAAATTTTCCAAATATCAAAGGCAATTTTGAATAAAAAATTTTATCAATCAATTTTGATTAGTTAATACGATTTAAAAAAAATGCTCAAAATATATGATCTTTATGAATGACTTGAATTTATCGACATGAAAATCAAATTCAATAATCAAAGTAAAACTCAAAAAAAAATTTTATTAAAATTTTGAATGATTCTAAAATTTTAGGAAAAATTTACTTGAAAAATTTACAATGCCGATTCAGAAATAAATTTACATTTACTTTTTTGTATAAAATTTAAATATTTTTTTAAAATTTCATTGGAACGATTAAAGAATTTTTAGTAGATACGAAATATTTTGAGCTGAATAACTGACGAAATATTATATGAAAGCAGATTTTCTTGATTTTTAAATTTTTTTTTTAAATGGACGCAGAGTTCATTAAGATATATTACATCTTCAGAATTAGTTTATTTAATTAATACTAGATTAATTTAAATTGTATTAAGTTGTTAAATTTAAAATTTTTCTTCAGAATCAATTTCAAATCAAAAAAAGCCTTTAAAAAATGATTCAAAGGAATAAAAAATTATAGTTGTTAATTTTCAAAAAAAAAAAATTTTTAAGATTAATTTTACAAGATCAAATTTCGAATCAAATAATATAAGAATAAATCACAATTTCTATATATTATGTATATATAATTTTGATCAAAAAGTGAAAAAAGTTCAATCAAAAAATATCTAGTGCTGCAAAACATAGCCTGAGAAGATTTACAGACAAAAAAATACTTATCTTTTTAGAACTATGTCATTATTAAAAATCCTTTATAATACTATTGATAAATGTTGGCAAAGATCTTCAATTTCAACTTTAGCCAGTAAATTTTTAGTTTATTAAGATTAATCAAAAATAATTCGAACTATTATAACACTTAAAATTTTTTCTATCTTTAACTTATTTTGATTAATTAATGATTGTCTTCAGGGCAAAAAATGGCTAGTCGAAAAACAAAAATTTTAATATTTTTTTTATCATTATATTTGGCGATTTTCTAAGAATTTTCAATTTTCTTTCTTACACATTCAGAATTAAAAATCATAAGTTTTATTTTTCAACCTTTTTACATTATCATTTTACCTTAAAATCGAAATTGTAATCTCAAATAAAACTTTGAAAATTCTTTGACAGACTTAAAGAACTAAACTGTATCGCTTAATTTTGAATTATTTTTTTTAACTTCTCTTTTTGTTATTCAGATTCAGCCAAAATATTTTTAGGACAACTTCAAATTCTAATTAAAATTTCTGAAAGTAAAAAAGAAATTTTGAAATTTCGCATTGTTATTTTTCAAATGTTATCAAATAGTAAAATTTAGTTGGAGCAAATCCTAATAATTTAAATCTGAAAATTTCTGGTTTAAATTTGATTTATTTTTTATATTAAAATGAAGGTTCATACAATTTTCAAATCAAATTCAACTATTTCATTATTTAGCGATCAAAGTTCTTTTAGCTAAAAAAAGTTTCTGCAAGATTTTGAATGAATTTTCTAGAATATCTAAAAACACTAAAAACTTAAATTTTCGAATTCAATAAACTTATTTGATGAATAAAAATTGTAAAAAAATAACATGAGAAATTTAAATGAAATTCATTTAAAATTTGAAAGAAAAATTCAAAAAAAAAATCATTAAAAAAAGTATAATACTATTTTTTTTTCAATGGTCTAGAGTAGAAAAATTAGATGACAGTTTATTTACAACATGATAATGTCATAAATTATAATCATCAAAGACAGGTTTTTGTAGATAATAAATTGTATAGTTTATAAAGAAATATCTTGTCACTATTATTTTTGAAAACGGAAAAAGAAAGTTTGTGATGCATCATAATTGAATATTAAATTTAAAAAGAGTAAATTTAACAATTCAATTAATAAAAAATGTTAAATATTCTCTTGACTTAAAAAATGGCTCAAAATGACTTGAAAAAAGATGAATCGAATATATAGACTCGATTCAAAATGACCAACTCACTCGACATTATTGTACAGATTTATTATTTAAGGAAATATTATTCATTTAATTTCGTTTTTTATTATATATATATATAAAGCTATCTAATAATTTTTTAATAGCAAATTTCAAGCTTCGATTTAGTTTTTTCAAAATATTTGATCCAATTTTTTTGAAATCAAAAAACTTAAGGCCGAAAAGGCCTCAAAAATCTTATTGAATTTGAGAGCATTTGTTGAACATAGAATAAATTAAATGTTCTTTTTACTGAATAACTTAACGATTCAATATCTAGTAAAAGCATGAATCGAAATTTTCTAGAAATATTTTCTGTAACTTAACTATTTATTTTTTTTTTTGGCTAAAAATTGTTCGACGAAATCGATGAGCATCGTCAATAATATAGAATGCTTTTATGAATCTACACATGTATTAACCAACATTATGAATATTTAATTTTTAAAGTGTTTCTCTTTCTAATACGAAACGAGAAATCTTAAAATCACAATTTATGCAAACATGATTTAATCAAAAAATTCGCAAATTTTTTCGCAACCACGTATATATGATTTTTATTTAAATTTTTGTATTTAGGGTCTCAATTTTCCATTTATTTGCAAAAATAATATTTGTTAATGAAGTGCCTTTTTACCGAAATGATAACGATATATAATATATATCTGAGCATTGTAAAGGATTAATGATTGAAAAAAAAAGAATATGCATATTAAGAATTTATAGAAAAAATTAATACTTAAATAATGAAATATAACGCAACGGTGAAAATTTTGGAATTTCATACATATATACTTGAAAAGCCATTCCAAAAGCAAATAAATTATTATTTATATTGCCGAAAATATATCGAAACTCAAAAATTTTTTGCCTTTTTCAATCAGAAAAATACGATGAGTATCAATAGATAATTAATAGGGTTTGAGAATTAATTATTATATTTTTCACATATTATTTATAGCTTAACTACATTCGAACGACAAAATTTTGACAAAGGGAATTTGAAATCAAAATGTGCATACACATAAAAGCTTAAACGTTGAAGATCTTAACATTTTTCCTTTTCGATTCGATATCATGATTAATATGAACTATTGGAAAATGAAGGGTAAATTTTTTTTACATTAATAGTATCTTTCATTGTTCAACCGATTTGCATCCATACATTTAAAAATAATTGATAAGATCAAAAAATGTTTTAGCCTTTGGATTTTTTTCACCATTAATGTTTTGAGAAGCATCTTATAAGTTGAGCGTATATACATATATAAAATCTTTGAAAAATGGCTAAAAAATTTAAATAAAAATAAATTCAAAATTTATGATCAGATTAAGGTCACTTCGGAACAAATTTTTTTCAATAGAATAGTTTTGGATTCCATTCGAGACAATACAAATGCCGTTACCGTTTTAATGATAAGTCAGTGGTGGAAACAAATGAATAATTTTTTTCAGCAAAGTTTTGTGTGCCATGTGCTTTGTTTACTCATTCTATTAAATCGAATTATCAACTCAATCTTAAAAAAGATTAGTCATTCGTTGCATTATGAGGAAATAATTTCACGATAAATTTTATTATTAAAAAACATTACTCATTGGTATTTCCATTAAAAAAATAGTATTTGATAAATTAAATATTTTTTTTCTTCCCCTATTCCTTTTTCAAATCTGTATCAATAAATCTTGGAACTCATTTGTAATATTAAATCATAGTTGAATGACACTCGATATTATTTAAACTTAAAATTAATATACGATTTTTAATTCGAATTTTGAATTATAACTTATTACAAGAAAAAATCTTGAAATCAATAAGAAATGATGCGCTCTAAATTTTGTTCTTTGATAAATTAAAAATGAAAAATAGTGGAAAAGATTTTTTTACTGTTTAAAAAATGTGTTGAAATTTTTCAAACTATTTTTTTTTTACATATTTAGTTACAAGAAAAACACTCGAATTATTTTCTTTCTAAAAATTTGTTTGAAATTTAAAATTAATTAAGGATTAGGCGACCAATTTTGTTGTCAACTTAATATATGGACTGTGAGTTGAATTAACCAGATCTGTGCTAATAGTCGATCTATTTTGCTCAATAGTTTGAGCAAGATTTGAGGAAGTTGATATTGTTTCATTTTCAGGTAAATTGTGAATTTTGTCTAAAAATTTTATTTTTGCTTTGAATCCATTACTTGATATTTTCAATTTTGAATATGTATGCACAATTAATATCATGATATTTCCCTTGGACTCAAATTTATCACCTGCTTTTATTTCGTTGGCACAGTAATGTTTACCATTATAATGATTCTCTGTTCTTAATTCAAGAGATTCGTAAACACATCGATTATTAATTTCACTATTATTAGATAGTTTTGATTCGAATCTATCTCGCATCAAAAAATTTTCAAATACAATTTGTATATACTGATTTTCGGGTGATTTTATTGACCAAGAACAAGGCGTGCTATTCAAAGCTTGCTCAATTATTTGATCAGTTTCATTAATGAAACCACCACAAAATGTGATATTCATTGCTTCATAGTAGTTCGATGATATTTGATGCTCACAACGTTCGCCTTCATGTGTAGGTGGACAAATGCACACACATTTATAAGCATTTTCTTTTTTTCCTGGACCAATGTATCCTTCGTTCGAGCAATTCAATTCATTTTTATTGACACAGGTGTCTGGGAAAAAAAAATTTGTTTTATTTTATTTGGCAAGTTACATTTTAGATGAATTAGCAACATCTAGTAAAATTTGATAAATAAAAAATGTTGAGACGATTTGGGTTGGCTTTAATCAAAGTTGAAGTAAGAGTCAAAGTCAAAATTAAAGATTCTTGAAGTTCTAACTCAACTAGATAATCGAAAAATAACATTATATTCATGTTTTATATTTTCTAGAATTAAATAATTTTGATTAGCATAAAAACTAGGGAAAATTTAAAAATTTGAATCTAATCAAATACCAACAAATAGAAAAAGCTGTTTATTAGATTATTCGCAAAAAATTAAAAAATGAACATTGCTCAAAAATGATCTTATAATTATAAGAGAAAAAAGCTTTGTTCTCTATTCAAAAAATGTATTTTCAAAGTAATTTGAAGTTTTTGGTTCTGTATTGCTAGAATCAAAGAGAATTTCAAGTGTTGATTCGATATTGAAATCACATATCGGTATGACCTTATAAGTCGAATATATTTATTATAATGAAAAAAAATTATTTAAGGCCGAAAAATGGAAATTTAAATTCAGAAAAAGAAATTTTTATGTTTTAAACTTCTAAATTAGATAAAAATCCATTGATATTGTACAAACCATAAATTTTTCTCTTATTAGATCAAATTAAAGTAGATAAACTAGTTATATGTATAGAAAATTGCAAAATTTTGATCAAAGATAAGCACATATGAATTATAAAATGAATAAAATTCGTTTTTGGACCTTTGATTGATACCGCTTTTTGTCAGTTCATATAGTTTTTTTTTAGAAATCGTGAATTTAAACTTTTTTTTTGTCATTCTTTGTTCAATTTACAAATATTTAAATAGTAAAATCTTTATTCTCGAATTTTATACGTGATGCTCAAAAAATTTCAAGAAAATGTAAAAATAAAATGTATATTCTAAGTGAGTAAAATAATTTTTGTTTAGAAAATTCAAGATAAACATTGATTAAATGTTATGTATAGTGTTCAGAACTAAAAATGTGAAGTTTCACCGACTTTGATTTCACTCCATGAAAATTATGAGAAAAATATTTTTGAAATAAAGTTTTTGAATTTTTTTCGTTTAAATAGTAAAACATACTTCGAATTAATGTTGTATGAATCATGAAACATTACATAAATTGGTTTCAAGGTAAAGATTTATAGATAATAAAAATTCATAATATAGATACGTTCTAACATGATATTATCCACAAAGAAAAACAATAGATTTAATATTAGAATTTTAGAATCACAATGAATGTGTGCCAAATCACAAACGCAATTACGTGATGTACACCTGAATAATGTATTTAATATCTATGAATCAATGCTTTGGTACTATTTTAGAATACAAATTAATTCAGAGGAATTCGGATTTTTAAAATTACGAGAGATTATACAGTTTTAGCGCATTCTCGTTTACATAGTCAATGCTTTTATTCTAAGTACTAATAGCCCGGAGAACATTTTTTTCTGTTTTCGAAAATAGATAAAAAAAATAAATTAAAACAGCTTTCAAGTCTTGAAATTTAAAACAAATTTAAAAGGATTGAGTTTTTGGAAAAATTTGCAGAAAAATTTAACTAATCTCTGAAAATAGCATTACAAACTCTTCAGACCTCGAGAACGAAAATGCGCAGAATTTTTAAAATTTTAATTTAAATGAGAAAGTCAAGTTGATAAAAATTAAACAACTTTTCTTAAGAAGATTTCACTAAATGAAAAAGAATTTTCAGTTAGTAACTTTTATTCTGTTTCTTTAGTCTAAAGGGAATGTCGATTTTTTTAAAAATTTTTTATAAAATTTAAGACTCAAATAGCAAGTATAGCTCAAATATTAATACCATTATCGAAAAAAAAGAAAATAGAAGCATGAGTTTGTACTTTATTGAAATCGCGAAGAAAATTCTTGAATATAAATATTTTCTTGACTTTTTACAGAAAAAAGAAAAAAATTACGAGTTGTCCAAATAAAAGTAAGCTTAACAATTTTTTTATAATTTTAAAGTTGACTATAAAAATTTAGCAATATTTGATATTATTTTTCAATATTATTTGATAAAACTAGATCTATTCATTTATACAAATGACAATGCTTCTTTTTTTGAAAAAAAAATTTCATTTCCGCATTCGAATTTTTAATTTAAATAATATAATTTTGGTAGTTAAATAATGAAATTATTTACGATTAAGAAATGCTACACTTTTTTCTAAGTTAGAAATCATCTAACAAATATAAAAGTCCGAGCTAAAGTGACAGCAAATGTTCGAAAAAAGAGAAAAATATTATTGCGTATTGATGACAAACGTAAATCGGCAATATTAAAATGAAATGGCTTAAACGAGTAGATATTTTTTACAAGAAAGAGAAGAAAATACTCTCTTATCGATCGTGTTTCAAATATAACCATATTGTTAACAACAGTATGATAACGAGTCGTGTGACAATAATCATAGAATAAAGAGATGTTTTGAAGTAGTGGCATTCATATTCAATCTTAAGGCATATAATGGACATGCAAATGAAACCGAAAGCATATTAATGATATTAAAACCACAAATTAGAATTTATCTCGATGTGTGTAAGCGAAAAATATAATCTTCAAAAGAAGTGAACAAAGCGTCAAATCCGGAAAACTAACTAAACAGCTATTTGTTGCGAAAAATCTGGTATTTTTGTTGGTTGGTTCTGAAACGAAAAAAAGAAATGCACCGTGTTTTTGATTTTTTTCCTTCTTCTTGATTAATAGTGATACTTCCAAACTGGCAGTATGAAGCAAACTTAAAAATGTAAATGTGACTTTGGTATGAATAAGTGCATTATGAATGTGTACATGTGTCGAATATTCTAGGAAAAATTATTACATGCATATCATAAAATTTTTATAGCTATCAATATTTGCTTGCTATGGAAAAATTGAACGCTCGTATGAGACCGGTCAAAAAAATTTTGTATGGCAAAACCAAAAGATTAGCTTTTTTTGGATTTTACAAAGAATAATTCTTATCTTTTGTTATATAATAAATAAAAATTCAACTGAATTTTCATATGTATATAAATATTTCAAAATATTAGAAATATAATATCGCTAAATCGGAATAAAAGTTAATTAAATCGATAAATATTTCAAATTAAAGGTAAAGAAATCATTTTAGATAAATTCAATATCAAAAAATATCTTTAGTTGTTTTATTTTCAACAATGTAGATATAATTTTAGAGGAAAAGGTTTACGATTTACGATTGCTACACTAAATATGCATGCTCAAAATTATTTTTCGTCTAGTTTCACCTCATACACTTCAAAAGGCGTCGTTCATTATGTAATAAAATTATCTTTCTTTAAAGTTCACGATGTTTTAATAAATTTATATGCATCATGTCTATGGATTCAAAAGCAAGAAACAAGGAAAGGCTGAAAAAAATTATAAATATAATTACAAATTAAAATTATAAAAACATCAAAAATTATTCAACATTTTTCAGTAAAAAAAGTAATGGAAAAAAAATCCGATTTATTCATTTCCGTTGTTTGAATGTGTAAATTGCATTGATGCTATAGCAATCCTTTCTACTGTGTGATCTAAATATTTTTATAATAACAATACTTTTTTAATATCATAATATATAAACATACTATTTTTGCAACCTATCATTATTCAAGAAATGATATTAAGATTTATCTACTAACACATATATCTTAAATTTTTTTCCTAGTTTATTTTGTACATAGGCATACAAAGTTCAGTCAACAAGTCTTGTCATATAAACATTGTGACACATTATCTCACACTATAAATTATACTTAAATTAAAATATGTTAATATTTTATTTTATATAGGTTTTTAAGTCATATTCACTATATTTTTGATAAATTAAGAATTAAAATTTTAAATGAAAATTAAATTTCTAGATTTCGAATTGAAAACTTTATTTGAAGATAGTTCATAATTTTTTGCCAGTTTGATCTTTGATAATAATAATTAATAATTGATAATCAAACTACATTAATTTTAGATTTACTAAAGATAATTTAAAAAAAATTTCTCGACAATTATTAATTTTCATGCAAACAAAAGCTAATATTTGTAACGCATTTAAAGCCTATGTTTCGGAAAAATATTTGGAATAGTAATTAGACAAATATTCAAAACGATAATTAGAAAAATGTTTGGGATGTATTTTTATTTTTTTTTTTTTTTTGTATGGTTTAGACACTTTAACCAAAATTAAAACATTTAAAGTTTCAATAAAAATTTTTCAAATAATTAAAAATTTATATTTCTTAGTCGAAAAGAAAAAAAAAATAACTCTACAAATGAAATAAAAAGTCGTATCAAAATAGCGTGGTGAAAATACCTAAAATTATAAATTTTTTAATTTAATTATAATTTAAATCAAAATTTGGATAAATTTTTAGTATTTAATAAAAAATTGAATATATTTAGGGTAAATTTCTTGAAAATTTTGAAAAATGAAGTAAATTTAAATTATTATTTTCATTTCAGTTATTGAAAAATACTTACCAGAACAATTATAAAGAAGATTAACAATTTTTAGATCTCTAAATGACAATTTTCTACCTTTACCAAGCAGATTTTGTAATTTTTGATCATGAGTTGCTACTGAATTAAAAACAAACATTTGACGGCTAAATGCCTAAAAATTAAGAAAAAAAATTTTGAAATTAGCACATAAAAATAAATTTAAAAAACAAAAAAATTTTATGAGATGATTTGAATTAGATGAATGCCGATTAGTTTTAAATTTTAGAAGAAGCGTGATAAAACTAATAAAAGTTTATTTACTAATTGAAATTTGAATAATCTATAAAAGCGTTTTTGTAAATTCATTAAATAATTTTTCGAATAAATTTTATTTGATAAAAGTATAATTAAGAATTTTCACTAAGATATTGAATAAAAAATATAAAAATGTTTAAACGTATAAAAAAAATCTTTCTGATAAGTCAAAAATGCGAAAACAAAAAAATAATTAAAAGACGGTTTCATATAACTATTGTTGTGAAATAGCGAATCGGATAAAAAAATGATACTAAGAGTAATCTTAATAGCGGCGGTCTATTTTTAATGTGATGATAATTATTCTAAGAAATAATATAGGCTATTCAATGATTGTAATCGATTCATAACAAAATAATCATTTAGTAACCATGGATTTAGTTAATGTATCTTTTTTATTTGTTTTTTCTAAAAAATCTTACAACTTGTTTAAACAATGAAAGGGTTTTTACACAGACAATGCTAAAATCAAAAATTTTTTTTTAAATTTTGTGGTTAGATAATTTCATTGATTAAAAATGGTCTGAATACATAGCCTTTCTTAATAGAATTTTGAAACTTTCTTTTTAAAAGTCTGTATTTTTGTACGGTTTTACTTAAAAAAAATCTAAGCCAACAATTTTTCCTCTTATTTTCCACAAATTTAACAAAATAATTTTACTAACTAAAAGCAATTATCAAATAGCTAAAAATTTCTCTAACAATTCATGCTGACAGCCTTTATTTTGAAATTCGCTGAAAAAGAAAAAAAAAATTCAATGACATCTTAGAATATACGCTTGACTTAGAGGACAAAAAGAAATTAATGATCAACAGAAAATCTAAAATCAATTGAAGAACTATTTTCATTAAAAAAAAAATTCATTTGTTCAAGAATTTCATGTTTAAGAAATTTTGTCCTACCAATATATTAAAAAAAAGAGTTAATTGTGAAAAATTAACTAAAAGAAGATAATTTATTGTTTACTTATCGATAAATTTGTCGTTAGACTTATAAATTATTAAATAATAATTTGAAAAATTAATTATCATGACAAATTCCACTTCGATATTGATAAGATTAAAATTTCTAAATATATTAATAATAAGTTTAATCGTTAACTTATAAATTGTTAAATTTAAAATAGTATTATGATATTTAATAACAGCATGAGCAAAAAAATGAAAAAAAATTAATCAATTAAGATTTTTTCGTAATTATCACATAATTAAATGATTCAAATTTTAAATTTTCAAGATTTCATTTAAAAATTCTATGTGTTATGATTCAATCACTTAATATATTAAACGAATTCAAAATTTATATGGTAGAAATTTTAACATTTCACGCGATATGAAAATTTGAATCATAGTAAATAAAATTTGTTTATTCTATTAAAAAATAATACGAGATTGCAAACTAGTTTGTTTTAGTGTAAAAATAAAATCATTTGTTTTCACAAGGGAAAGCTAATGTTACGTAAAAAAAAGTTGTAATGGTAAGTCAGTCAAGTGCATTTTTCAAATGTCGCACTAATACTTGAATCAAAGATAATTTTTTGCTGACAAAATGTGAAAATTTTGCCCTAAGAAAATTTTAGCCCTTGAAGTGTGGATTTGCTATGAAATTATATTTGTCTATAAAATGATTTTTTTATTGTCAAGGGTGCTCTTTGAAAGCCTGGAAGTTCTCAAATAGAATTTTCTTTCATTAGTTAATCATTTGTATTATGACCTATGGTAACAGTACAACTAAACTTAATTATTCGATTTTGATTTTTTCTTCGAAATCAATTTCGCTTTTTAGTAAATTTATGACTATTCGAGCCTTCGATCACAAAAAAATTGAAAGATCTTCACAAATAAGGTGAAATAAATGAATTACTAATAAATTTTTATAGGAATAATTTTATGATTCATAGTCATGTAAATTTCAATGCTATATAAATAAATGTTACTATAACATTGTAAAATTATATGCTTAGAAATATTAGCTACCTAGATATGTATTTAAATAATTTACTTAAATTAATTCCGAACCAAACTTAAGTGAAGGTATTTGGTTAAAACAACAAAAAATCATACCCAATCCGTATATTGCATGACGCTCATAACATCATATTCAATGCTAAAATTTTGATCATTTGCCTGAATAAACTGAGTAGTTAATCCTTTTGATATATTATCCCATAAAACCATTATAGTCTCATCTCTATCTGATCTAGACTGTTCGTGATATAAGCCTTAAAAAGAATAAAAAAAATTGTTGATCAGATCAATATAAACTGATAATAGAAATTAGAAATAATTTTTCGATTTTACCTAGTGAATGGCCGATTTCATGCAGAACAGTATGTTTCTATTTAAAATAAAATAATGAAAAAAAAAAAAATTTTAAATAAAAAAAAGACTAGATGAGATTATTTTTCATCTCAATTTATTATAGAAAAAGATGAAAAGTGGAAAATATTTCTTTTCTCTAAATCGAAAAAAAATTTATTTGATATGGTAAATATCTTTGTCAGAATTTTATTTAAATAATTAAAATATTTATTTGAAATAATGAATTAATACAATATGGTCGCTTAGCAGCATAGTTAGATTAGAAAAATTGACGAAAACAGCAGATCATCGTGGAAGCTGCAAGTCGAAGAAAGGGGAAAAATTTAAAAAAAAAAAGGAAAGGGAGATAAACAGCATTATGAATGTAACAGAAACTGTCATTTTGTCTTTAAAGATCAAGAATTTTTTCTTTGACAATTCAGAGCGATACGACAAGTCAATGTATTCTAAGTTAGTTGATCGGTTATTTGGTCACCACTTGTAAAATTCAAATCATGATGAATTTTTTTATTTGTAATTTGTTTTGTTCTCTATTTTTCGTGAATAAATTTTTTTATGATTGATTCATATTATATAAATAAACGAATTCAAATTATATATATTATTATAATTATTATAATTTTATATTATTTGAAATTCTGACCATTAAACCGTTAGTTTGAATCTTCATAAGTTATATATCTGCTTAAAATTGTTTAAATTTTTTTAATAAAGTATATTGATATAAATAATTTCATAAAAACGATTTGACACATTATCGAAATGCTACTAAAGATATGTTAGTACAAAAAAAATTTTCTCTCACATTGTTATTAAAATCTAGAATATTAAAAGATTAAAATAATAAATAAATGATTTAAGAAAAGGTTTTTATGGTAATCATTTCTATATTATATAGAAATTTTTTCGGAATCACTTCAATAATTTTTTTAGAGAAACGATGGCAGATATATTTGCTTTTTTTTTAAAAGTCAATCTATAAGAAATGAATCGAAGAAATAAAATAGTCAATATTTAAAAACGCGTACAAATAAATAAAAATCGCATTTTGATGCGTTTAGACTCAAAAATAATAAGAAAACATTTCATAATTTTCGTTTCAGATGAACATTAATAAATCGTTGACTTTTTTTTAAGTTTGCTAATTTTTTTAGCTGAGATGATTTTCTTTCATTATACATAAATAAAGTTTTCAATTGAATAAAGAATTGAAAAAAAATAAAACTTACAAGTTCACATCCAGTACCTAGATTAATTAGTTGCCCTTCCGCAAAATTTCGACGATTGCCTAAAATTTATTAAAAATTTAATTATTATCCTGATTTATATTTAAAAACAAAAATTCAAATCAAAATGAAAGCATTTTATTGAAGTAAATTATTAATTTTTTTATTTCAAACTACTTATAGAGCACTATCAAATCAACAATAAAATTATTTACCGACAAAACTCCAGCATCCGGAATATTCGGTATGAAACAAAATAAAATTTGTATCAGATTCAGTGGCTGGTCTTAAATTAATACAAGTGAAATTATTCCAATCTTCAATGGCGGATTGTATTATCTGTTGTATACTTTTCGAAATTTCTGAGGAAAGAAAATAAATGTGGCGATTAAATTTTGATTTAATAAATTCAATATTCATTTTTAAATGTAAAAAAATATATAATAAATGAATTGAACCTACTTTTGTGAAATTTATAAGGCACTTCACCTGCAGACCATTTATATGCCGCATCATTGATTGCTTTGCGACCATCTAATCCATTTGTAATAGCAATATCGCCTATTATTGAGTAACCATCTAAATCAGTTCGTTTACCACTAAACATGCGTATCTTTTAATCAAACATATTTTAATTTAAAAATTTATTCAATAAATAGAATTGAAAAATTATGATTTGATAATCGATAGAGCAGAAAAAAAGGTCAATTTCATTAATATATGAAAATAAAAAAAATGACCGGAAAAAGTATATATTTTTTGTTTCAAAAAAGAAAAATTTTTTTTCAAATTTTATAGTAGTGATTCGATAAAGGCATTTAATTCAATTTACAGAATTTTCATGATGGTCACACAAATAGTTTATACAGCCTACGACCGCAGCATGTGAATTAGTATTAATAAAAATTTCATTCTCCAAATGATGATTTTAGAATGAATTTGATTTTGTAATTCAATTTTTTTTTCATTCTTTGTGTATTTTGATTTCAAATAATCTTCTGATGATAACTTAAAAAATTCTTACCCTTGCTTGTATCTTTTGTTCATTTTCTTCTTCTTCATTTTGGTCCTCTGTATCTGTAAACCAAGCGTCATTTTCTGCAATCTCTCCATTTAATTCTATTGGCAATGCACAGGCAGAATCTTTTGAATTCTAGAAAATTGCAAAATTTGCTTGAATTAATCATTATCAATAATCATATTATTTAAAATGTTTTAGTACTTGTTTAAAATAGTGCAGCAGTTTGAGATGAAAAACATCGCTTGATTAGTAGAAATTTTTTGTCTAAAGATCTGAAATTTAAAGATTCGAATAGATTTGAAATTTTGCGTTTTGAAAACTATGCTTTTTAAACATTGAAATTCAATATGGCTTCACTAAGACAAATTCGATGATAGGAACGGTTCATAGATTTAAAGCGATTTATTTTGAAGCAATATGTTTCGAATTGAAGCTGATTTTAAAATATCTAATAATTTTATTTTATCAAAAATATTCTAAAAAATTATATTTTAGAAAAATCACATATTAATTTTTTGATGATTTATTATAAATTAAAGTGTTTACTAATATTCATTGATAAAATTATACTTTTTCACATTTCGAAACTTTTTTTCTAATTTAGCTCACAACAGCATTTATTAAGAAAAATAAAGAATTATAAATATTTTTGGCTTGTATAGAAAATTTAGGTGTGATTAAATAGTTAATTGATTAATCAACAAAATTTTTGGTATTAAAATCGAACATAAATATTTAATACTATGATTACTTTGAAGACAAGAAAATGAAAAGTATTTGATTTGCTTAAATTGTATTTTAATTTATTTAATTCAAGAAGAATTTGAAAAGTCATTGAGTTTTATCTTAAATATTTGAAGATCTACTAAAATTTATGAAATCATACCAAAATAATATTTATAAATAATTTTTATAGAGGCTCATAAAATTAGCCTATATATAAGAACAAATGAAAAACGATTTTTTAATTTGATTAAATTTTTGAAAATAAAAAATTTTTAATTAGCGAAAAAACAAGGCTAACTAATTAAGAACATGAAAAAGTACTTGAATTTTTTTCAAGTCAATACACAAGTATCATAAAAAGTTTTAAAAAAAAATGTTGAAAATATATAAATAGTTTTAAAATCGTCAGTCAAAATAAATAATAATATTATGCTTATTGAAACCACCAAACAAAATTATATCGCAAGCTAATTTAATTTTTGCTATAACCTATATTTGATGATACTTGTCTAGAATACTGAATCAGCATACGATTGTATCTCCATGTCAAAAATTCATATTATGATATTAATCTTATAGCTATAATTCATGAAGCTATTAAAAAATTAAAAATATCAGAAAATTACTACCTGTGATAAAAACAAGAGAAAAAAAAAATAAATATGAAGATAAAAGATTATCATAATACTGAATTTTTTTTTAACATTTAAAAGTTTTTATTCAATTTTATTTGTTTTTTTTTTTTGTTGATTTGATGCTTAAAATCAAAAAAACACGAAATTCGAAAAATTTTTCTCTTCTTTTTTTCAAATTTACGATTGAACTCAAATTTGATTGATGAAAATTTCGTAGTATTTATTTTCAAAATATCACTTTAAAATATTTGAGTAATTTGATTGCTAAAAATATATGTATGTACCGATTTTAATATCGAATTGATTTTTCAAAATACAAAGAGTAATTAATGAGCTGATTAGCAAAATAATTAATTTTTTTTAATGTTTTATGAATTGTCAAATTTCACAGTAAAAATTCGAAAAAAATTTTACAAATTGATCATTCCATCATGTTTACACTATTATTGAAAATTATAAATAAGAATTTTTTTTTTATCATCAAAATTAGAGAAAATGTATTTATATAACTGGAATTTCTGTATTTGTTTTTTCGAGCATTATCATATATTCAAATATTTGAATGTAAATGAGCAAATTAATTTAGAAATGATTAATTAAAAATATGATTTAATTTAAAGCAATTAATAGAGATCATTATTCAGGTTACAATTAAAATTTTTTTTTTAAAATACGGGCGCGAAGCATAAGCAATTCGACAAACAGATAAATGGTTGTGTCATTGAATTTAATAGTTCATGCATTAATTTAATAGTATTTGAATGCACTGTGCCACACGTATAGATCACTTTGAAATATTAGAAAATATTTTATTTCATCATGCGATCAATTCTGCACTTCATAATCAAGAAATTTAAATCAAATTGATTTGGATGATTAAACAAAAATTATTTTCATTTTAGGAGAGGATAAAATTTTCTACTAATTCACACCCGATTAAAAAATTAAATAAGATTTAAATTATCAAAATTTTGATCGAAAAATGTAGTAGTAGTCAAATGATTTGAAACGTAATTAAAATCAGTTTATGATTAACACAAAAAATTTAATTGATTTACGTTAATAATTGTATAGTTCAGATGAAGTACATTTATCTATGTTTTAAAAACTCAAAATCATAAGAAATTCAGTTGATTAGTTTCAAAAAAAAATGTGTCATTGTAAGAATTATTCTCATTTAATACACATTGAGGAGAATTTATTCGTAAATTGTAAACTCAGTTACATCAATATGACTAATATTATTTATGCGATTCATAATCAAAATTATTAATTAATTATTTGTGCAAATAATTAAAATGGCAAAAAAAATTTAGAATTTTAATCTAAATTAAAGAAACTGGAAAATAGTTTTGAATTCACAAAAAAAATTAGTACTTTATAAAAGCAGATACGTGTCCGCCATGATCATTTTCAAAAAATGTTCCAGGATATATTTGATAATGATATAAATTTTTATAATATTTCTAAAAAATTTAAGAAAAAAAAAAAAACAAGTTTTCTTGAAAAAAAAATAGTTAGAAGAACACTTTCAGATAAAGATCACTGTTAAAAGAAATTTAATATTTACATAGAATTTTTGAAAAATTGATTATTTATGCTAATTCCTAAAAATTATTTCAAATTATATCAATCTTTAAAATAGTGATAAACAAATCACTATAAAATTTTAATCATCAAAAACTCAAAAAAATGATAATTTAAAACGACTTGATTAAGAAAAATTACTGATTGTAAACTACAAAATTCATCAACGTTTCAAAAATCACGAAAAAATTTTGAAAATATGGATTCAAAATTGTATACAGAAATCAAATTTTTTTCATTTATCAGTAATCTACTTAAGCTTTTGTGAACAAATGAATTTAATTATTAAAAAAAAAGTTAAGTTAAAAGGTTAAAAATTTCCATTTCAATTGAATTTTTCATTTATTCATTCAAATATTATCAAAGAACTGTGAAAATATAAAAATTATAAAAAAATTAACATTCAATAAAATTACATTATTTTTTTTTTTCGGGCTTGAAATCTAATAAACTAAAAAAAAAGATAATTTTGTTTCGATTTCACTAAGCTAATTCTTTATTTTATGTCTATATGTAAGGCGTTTATTAAGCGACATTAAAATATAAATGTAAAAATACATTGATTAGTCGATCATATAAAATTAAAATTTTTTTTAACTCTATCTATTCCAACATCCGTAAAAGTATTTTATTAATTTTAGGTATTTTAAATTCATTTAGTGTTTCTTGATAAGTGTTGTCTATCATGATTATAAGTATATTTTATTATGCTTTTAATTTCTTTATTTTTATACTGCAAAATATATTTTATTGAACGTTCGTCAATTAATTTTTTTAATACAAAATTGTTATTCACTAGTTCGCTTGCTGATTTAAACACCATTTATTTAATAGTGTTCGATCAGTAAATCTTGAAACATTTAAATGTCTCGAAGAGATAAACAGATTCTTATAGTTTGAATGTAATTTGAGTTTAAATAAGTCAGTGAATCTTGTATTCTAATTTACAGTATATAACTTGAATTTTCCAAAATCAATCGATTTGGAGAAAATTTTTTCTATTTTCGATTTCGTATTTGAGAATACCTAACACTTTGTTATTATATAGGATATATTTTCGAATTGAATTGTTACTTCATAAATTTTGTGCATTTATAAAAGTGAATGGATTATAAATCTAAAATACTAAGCTTGATTCAAATAGTCAAAAAAAAGTGCATGTTTGAAAATGAACAGGCTTAGTGTCCTAAGTATCACATTTTTTAAAAAGGACAAGTAATAAATAATATATCTTAGCATCAATTTTTTTCAGGGTTTTCAATCGAATTTTCTAACTTTTAATTTTACTCTTTTAGAATTTACTTACAAAAACTGTTTTTTTTTTTCTATTACCAAATAGATGAATATTTCAATTATAGTTGAATTATATTTTCTGGAATAAAAATAAAATTTAAATTTGAGAAGTCCGAATAAAAATTCATAAAAAACTAAATTAGCAATAAAAATAACTGGTCTGAGTTGGGATTTACAAAATTTGCATATTTTTTTTTAATTTTTTTTGTCATCTTGTCGCTTATTGATTAAAAAATTTCTCGATAAACCAAATTTGAATTTCCAAAAAATATTTTAGAAATAAACTTGTTATCTAAATGTTTTCTGAAATAATTAAAAATCAAATTGAAAATTTAACACAAAAAACTTTTTTACCAAAATTTTATCTGGCTCACAAGCGCCACATGCAAGGTAAAAAAATAAATTTTTTTTTCAAATTCTTTATTATCCGAAAAAAAACTTAACATTTAATCATCAGCTTGATCAACTTTCAGTCATGAATAGTTATCAAAAATTTTTCAAGAAATTCTAATTCAATTTTTTTGGGCGATGATAGAAATGGGGAATGATTTGCAATTAATAAAATCGATATATATTATTACCAGACGTAAAACCAATGCATCGTAATTATTATTTTCTAATTCAAATACAAGAATTAAAATTTGTGAGGGCAATTTGACTGTATATTTTTTTCTGAGAAATCTCAAATAATTAATTTCTAATATAGGGTTGATTGATAAGTTTTTCGAGGTGAATTACAGAAACGAATAATGATAAAAAAAATCTCTGAGACTTTAATATTTTAATATGTTGTTTATAAATTTTAAAATTTAATTTTTTTTCATAGTTGTTCTTTTCGAATATTAACTTGACTTTTATTGCAAAATAACCATTTATTTTTTAATTTCGTTACAATATAATACAAATTAAGTATTTGTAATTTTTTTATTTTTCTACACAATAATAAGTCTAACCGGATCAAATTGAAAAAAAGGAGAGTACTTTAATATAATCAATGCAAAATTTTTGTCGTATAGGTGTGATTTCCTACATAAAAAATTGACCATTTCATCCGGCAAAAATATTTTTATCAATTATATCCAGCTGCGTGTTATAATAATTGGTATTTATGGAATTGTTTGTTTGAGATAATCAATTTAAAGAATTAAATAATTTGATCTAAAATTATCTTGCATTCGACTTATCATTTTTGTTTTTTTTTTTAAATATTTTTTATATAATTTCTATTTTTTTTTAATTATAGACTTATCGTTGATTAATTTTTCATTTTATACTATTAATATCGGCTTAACGGATTGAAGAAGCCTACTACTTTTAAAATCTTTTAAGGTTTAGCTGCTTTTTTTTTTCTACGCTTACGAAACGTACTATCTCGATATAATTAAGCAATTTTTGACCTTTGAATAAATAAATCAAAACATATCATTAGAGTTTTTTTTTAAATTTTTATTTTTTAGGTTTTTTTTCTTTTTTAATTGGTTTTTGATTAAAAAATTGAATTTATCAACCCATAAATTAAATTTTTTACACTGTGAGATTTCCTTAATTTAATATTTTTGCACATTGTGTTTGAATATATGTTAAAAAAATATTTAATTTCTTTGAAAAAAAAAGTCTGATGAAAATTCGACCACATAAAATTACATGATTAAGAAAAACTTTTATGTTTATTTTATAAAAAATTTTTTCAATTTTCTAGATTTTAAAATTAAAGCATTATGTACAGAATTAAGAAAAAATAATTTTAGAACAACGATGAGCATGTCTATTCAATATATTTTTATTTCTCAAACTAAATAAATGTTAAGTTTCCAAAAAATTTCAGTAAAGCTATCAAATCCGTTCAGTTCACACGGATCTCGATTTGATCTATGTGAGTGTGTATGTGTTTTTAAAAAAAAAATTCAGTGGACAAATCGGATTTGTTAGTTTCTATATGTTACGGAAGATTGTCAAAATAACAATATAATTGGTTTATAGTGTTCACAATGGATATATTACATCAACTAATCCATTCAAATTAACTTATGTGTCAAGTTTGAAAGAATTCGAATTTTTTTTCTCATATTTATTATACAAGTTATAAAAAAATATATAGCAAAAATATTTACAGTTCTCAGTGAATTTCGAAAGTTGTGCCTGAAGAGAAATTTTTTTTTCCCATACTTCGAATCGGTAAATGATGATCATTTTCAAATAGCTGGCTAAAAAAAATTTTATTTTAAATCAAATAATTAAACTGTGCCCACACTTAAGTCATTCTAAGATAAGATTTTTTTTAAAAAAATTTCAACTAACAAAAGAATTCGAAAACTGCTTTGATTTAAAAATTCGATATATTGATTAGTTATCGACTATCGAAGATTGTAATTAAGTTTTTCATGGACTAAAAGAAGAATAATTGCATCTACAGTCAGTGAAGCAAAGGGTTAACTAGATATCAAAATAATGTTGCTTTTGTATCAAATATCTTTAAATTCTTCTTCATTGACTATATCATTCAGACCATGAAAATCTTCATGCCTTATTATGGCAATCAATGAGTTATCAAAAATTTCAATGCAAAAATAAATAAATAAATAAATTTTCTCATATTTCGACATTAATTACAAAAATAGTGATAGCTTATACAAAGAAATTTTCGAATCATCCGTTTCTAGAGTTCATAACGACACTTGCCATTATCTGATTATTTTTCGATTCAATCTTCTTAATAATACCAATCTTTTCCCCAACACTAAAAAAAACATTTCAAATCTGCATATTAAGTGAGTAGTTTATTCAGTTGAGTATTTAATAATTTTTATTAATTTGTTTTTAACAAATTTGCCATTTTATCTGATGTGCAATTACATTCATTTTATTTTGTCTGATTTTATTTTGTATTATTTAAATTTGCGCCAAAGTATGATGTTGATCATTTAAAGAAATTTCACATAAAAAGTTTTTACAAAGTGCTTTTCAAAAAATTTTTTTAATTTAGTTTAATATATAGAATATATACGATCAATTAAAATTGAAAAACTTCTAAAAAGAAATTTAATTGTGAAATTAAAAATAATAAGCCTAAAAGTTGAAAGTTTTTCTATAAGAAAATTCGCTAAAAAAAACTTAATACAAATTATCTTAATTTTCGGATTTGGAAAATCTGTATCAAATTAAGGGGAAATTATATTGAAAGAGTAATCAAAATGAATTGAATAAAAAAACGAAAAGCAAAATGACCAAATCAAGCATGCGGAAATTGATCTGCTGTGTTGTTTGGCTATTCATGTGCCTTAAATGTGTAAATAGCAGAGAAACGTCAACCAAACTTTCGCCTCGTATTGTTAAAACAAAATATGGACAATTACGTGGTATCATAATTGATTTTCATCCGGCAGATTCTACTTTCGGTGAATTTCAGCAACAGAGTCAATTCTACCAACTACCTAAAAACATATTGCTCAAAGAAACTGCAAAATCAAATAAATTTGCAAATGATAATGTACATTCATTTGCTCATAGTTCCCGCTCATCATCTGATAGTCTGACTGGTATGCAAATCGAAGCATTTTTAGGTGTCTCTTATGCTCAACCACCTCTTGGAGAAAGACGATTTTTACCTCCGGTAAGTCCTAGTCATTGGCGAGGAATAAAAGTATCAGATCAATTTGGACCGGTATGTATTCAGAAATTACCAAAAGAATTACAAAAATCTCCTGATAATTTGGGTAGTGAATACAATGTATTCCGAATCAACCAAACGTCTCATAATGATAATGAAAAATTAAATGATGAACAATCCTCGTTTCACCATCTTGCTAATTTTCTCCGTTCTAATCAAAGTGAAGATTGTCTACATCTTAATATTTATGCACCAAATTTCAATAAAGGTATGTTTTATATACTTAATTATATGTTAAAAATAAAATATTTTCAAAAATTGTATTCTTTTTCAAAATTCATCAAAATTAGAAAAATTTTATTTTCAATTCTTAAGTATTGCAATTTCCAAACATTTAAAAAAAAATTTTCATACAAATAACATAATTTGCATAGAAAAATTAATATATTTTTTATTAGCTAAAGGTGTATAAAAAAAATTTTTATATGTTTTTATTTAAAAGATAATGATTGGAAATGAATAAGGAATAAGAAAGGTAACGAAACGTGTGAAATATCTCATTATGAATCCTTTTTTTCACAAGCACAATATGCCTTTAAAATGATAAAATTTAAAAGAAATACTGAACCAATGCAAACAAGCGAATTATTTAAAAGACTATAAAATTAAATTATCATTATAAAGGTTTACAAATTTTATTAAGATTATTGCAAATAACCTTTTTGTAAACTAATTCAAAAAAAAAAAAATATTTGTAACTAAAAAAATTTATCAGTCTGGTATGCTAGTGAATTAGAAACCTTAATTTTAGAAAAAAAGGATAGTTAAAAAAAAAAATTTGACAAAAATTTCTCTTCATATTTAAATAAGTCGATGTGTTAAAAACTTTCTGCTTCCGATGTTGTCGACCTATATATGCAAGAAATACAAAGTGTGTATATCGTCTTTATGAAAATATAAACATAATGCACTAGATCAACCAACAAGTGGTATTGGTTTATTTTTTTTATTTGAAATTTTGGCTTATATCAAATTTATACGTCTCGTCGAGCTTAATTTTTTTTTCGCTTTGCTTTTGTTTCAGTTATTTAAATTTAT